>JAWRVF010001324.1:0-80902 GCA_036785485.1 Physcomitrellopsis africana
TGGCAGAGTTTGCTTATAATAATACAGTACATTCTTCTACACAACAAACACCTTTCTTTGCCAATTATGGTTACCATCCACGACTTGATACTTTTGACTATTCGAAAGTTGACAATCCTACGGCGGAAGACTTGGTAAATCATTTGTCAAAACTACATACAACAATGAAGGCACAATTAAAGGAAGCTCAAGAACGACAAAAGATAAACGCTGATGCGTATCGAAAGGAACAACCACAACTCAATGTAAGCGACAAGGTATGGCTACTTCGTCGCAATATCAAGACTACGCGACCTTGTGACAAGTTGGACTATCATAAGCTTGGACCTTTTCGTATTTCTGAACAAATTAATCCAGTTGCATATCGATTACACCTACCAGAGTCTATGAAGATCCACCCTGTATTCCATATGTCTCTTCTTGAACCATATAAGATAGTGAACATACCAAGAAGAAGACAAGTGCCACCTCCTCCTATAGAAGTGAACAATAATGACGAATTTGAAGTGGAAGAAGTCTTAGATTCAAGGCGGCGCCGAAATAGGTTGGAATATCTTGTTCACTGGCACGGATTCAATATTAGTGAGCGCACATGGGAACCAACAAAAAATCTGGCGAATGCAACGAGGAAGGTGGAGACCTTTCATCAACAACATCCATCGAAACCAAGATGAAGACTTTTCATATAAAAGAAACAAGATGTAGGCAAGATAACATTCAACTTTCTATCCTTGTTTGTAGCTTCTTTGTATTTTGTGATGCTAAGGAGATGGAGAATCAACAGCCAGTGGATTTGACTCAAGAGCCTTCATTTGCTGACCTATTGGACGAGACATTGCGACTGTCACAACCCTCAAGACGACGCAACCGGGATAAAGATCTTCAAGAACAACATGTTCTTTCTCAAATAGATGGCGAGATACAACGTGTTTGGTATCACGACCTTGGAAGAGATTCTAGATGTTTGATGATTTTATTGGAGATAGGAACAACTCTTGACAATGTTCTAGATGTGATATTCGAAGGAAATTATGGAGGTCACAACAATGATCAGATAACAGGGTGGTCTTCCCGCCCCGGAATGGGACATTATCGATGGCTGAGAGGACCCATTAATTACCTTCGAAGAGAACAAAGATTAGAGTATGTAGCAAATATAATCCGGCGCATCTTAGACTTTGTATACATGTAATCACCGCCAACCCATCCTTATAATGTCACGGACATATACATAGTTACCTATATGATCAGATAGAACTAGATAAAAGAAGGTAAAAGCAGATTAATTCCATAATATCTTTAGAGAAACTTCCTAGAAACTTCATAGACGCTGCTTTGACTTTATAAGTGTCCATAGTAGATTTTTGGATTAGAAACTTGGTCAATAAGTTAGCCACATGTCGCACATGTTGGTAGCTTGAAGATCAAGCTAAATACGTGGCGAACATATAGGAAACTTGCCCTGCAAGTTCGACATGTGTCTTGCAACTTGGACACGTGTCTTGTAAATTGGATACGTGTTGGAGGTCCTATAGAACGTCGCCACTTAGCTCTTAGGTAGATAGTATAAATAGAGACAAGAGTGAAGCCTTCTTCACTCTTGTCAACTCCTTTCTTGTTTCCAGTCTAGTTCAAGAGTCTCTAGTTTTCTTGTCTTTTGGCATTAGCCATTCCAGTTTCTTTTTAATACATATACTTTTTTATATTTATTTCTTTGAGAGAGGTCTCACTTGTTTATTTGATTTCATCCACTTATTGTCCTTGACAGAAAGTCCAAGAATAATAGAATTTGAAGGAGTCTTAATAACATTGAATACAATTTGATTACTATGGTTTTTAAATGACACTTTTATAGGCATTGTTTTATGGATGATACTACCAGAGGATAAAGATCTTCCATCTATTACTTCTACATAAAAAAGTTAGGATTTTTGTACTAAAGAAATTTTATGAAGCTTTACAAATATTTAATCTAAAAAACAAGCAAGTGCTCTTGAATCCAATAAGGTGATTGCCTAGAGCTTCTTAGGGCCAAAACACAAAAAAATTATAAAGCAATGAGTATGCTAAGTAGAAAGAGAAGAACCTGAATAATTTTGCAATGTTGAATTGCTTTGCTACACAATCTCTACTATGGCTAAATATCTTCATTTTCTTGAACAATTATACTCTTAGTTTTGATAATGCATTAATTTTGTTATTTCAAACAATTGCCAACCTTGTGGCCTTCTTTGCCATAATACAAGTAGAGATCTTCTTCCATCCAATGCTTCTTTTTTATGGATTAAGAGATTTAAAACATACTGCATCAAGCTATATATCTTTTACTTCTGAATATGAATTTAGAATGCTTATCAATGTAACAAGAGTGTATCGGATTGCATATAATTTTATTGAAGTCCATGAACGTTGATCTTAACAACATTGAAACAATTAATTATTATATTTTATAATTTAGTTAATAGCTTTATTAAGCAGTTGTAGATTTCAAAGTGATAATAATAAATCCTTCACATTGTTTTTTATCACCAATAGAATTGATTCATCAAGGGTTTTCCGTCCCAATTGATGTTGTATACTAGTTGTTTAAAATTGGATGCATAGATTGATGTAAAGCATGCCTTTTGTTGCAATGCTTGGATCTTAATTGTGGCCTAACGAGCCTTATCATGTTCTCCAAATGCTTCCGCAAATGCTTCTATAAAAACTTCAAAGTTGCTTAAAATTAATGATTTCATTTCAAAGAAAGAAATAAATTATAATAATACTTGGCTCATAAATAAAGTGCCAATCAATCCAACTCGTGATTCTTCTATGAAATAAGTATAAAGTTATAGAACCATTATCAATAGAATTTGGTTAATAAATCCTTGGAACTTTGAACGTAGTTGTGTAGCATGAATTTCAATTTGAAAATACACTGGGTACTTAACTGTGGAGAATTTACTTGTAACTTATTGGCAAGACTCTAATAGGTGATTTATCCTTAATAAAAATAAAAAAAAAACAAATAATATAATAATATTACCAAAAAAATTATATTCGTAAAACCTCTTGTATTTAAATAGATTTGTAGAAAAGGCTCAAATTACAACAAAAACCTTCAACAGCTTATTCATGCACAAATATTTATTTCTTTCCAAACTTTAGAATTCAATAATTTTTAATTCAACTATTAAATTTCTATAAAAATATTTCAAAGTATAAATAATATTCTTAAGTTTTATTATAAAACAAGAATCAATCATAGATTTGCTTTTAATTATCGGATATCTTAAAAATCCTAATAGGTGCTTAAAACCCTAATTCAGAGACACTTAAGCACTATTTTCTTCATATCTCACAAATCCAAAATTTTAATACTACAAATTTTTTATACATAGTCTAATGACATGCATATATACATTTTTAAAAGTTTTGAATTAAAAATTTATCAAATTGCTTAAGATATAGTTCAAAACATAACCACTAGTTAAATAAGATCACTTATTGCTTTCTTAGATGATATTCTAATAAAAAGGTATATAGAGGAAAAAATAGAAGATATTTATAGATTAAAAGGGATATTATAAGTTTATATTTAGTCATACTTTGGATTGTGATAAGATTTTATCATGGCTTGAAGAAATACACTTGACCTTATTAGGAATTAAATCAATCTTTGGTATTCGAGAGGTTATTATTGTAGGGCATTTATATGGATGGTTTAGTTGTAAACTAGACCTTATTAAAGTGGATGCCATACAATGGATGAAGAAAGTTTGTAGCTCACAAATAGAAGTGCAAAGATTTTTTGGAGCTTGTATATTTTATTATGTATAGATTCCACATTATGTACATATAGTAGATCCTCTCTATAGTCTACTACAAAAAAGGAAGAGGTTTAAATATGAGAAGATACATATAGAAGTAATGCAAAGGTTGAAGCAATCATTTTTTTTTACACTTGTATTACGTAAAGTAAATTATGATAATAAAAAATCGGTAATACTTACAGTTGATACTATTCCAATAGCTATTGGTTCAACTGGGGCATGACGATGAAGAAGGGAATCGATTCGTCATATGATTTGGAGCTAATGTATTAAGTAAAAGACAAAGGTGCTATCCACTAGTAAAACAAGAATTATAGAAGGGAGTGATAGCTATGAAAGTTGAAAGAGTTTACTTAATCAGAGCATTAGTGATAGTCGAGACAAATTATTTGCTACTATAAAAAATGATCACCAATTGTAATATCCTTGATATTATTATGTTGAGGTGAATTATATATATTAAGTCTTTAAATTCTAAATTCAAGTATATAGCAGGCAAAAATAATCTAGTGGCAAATATGCTATCTCCAGCTAGATATGAACAGAGAGTCGATTTGATTGATGATACCAAAGATGTAGGTACTACCTTTTATTCTACCTTGTCTTTAATTGGATTCAAAAGTACTTAGATCTTTTAGAAAGTTCACTTCAAGTTCTATCACCATCCAAAAATTCAGCTCCAAACTTGCTTTGGTTTGGAAGATGTTGCTCCTCAAAGTTGATGTCTGAATTTTTCTTATTGTAGACCTCTTTTTACAAAAATGGCTGCTACTACATCATCTTTGATTGTCCATGAACAAGCCTTAGCTTTTCAAAAATCAAACTTTAGAGCACTTCTTCTCTAATAAGTTTTATGTTCAAACTCTTCTTGACGCTCCAAATCTTGTCTTCTAAAGACACAACTCTAAGTCAAAGGGGCAATAGATACCTTGTCACTAAAATAGTTGCCACTGCCTTGTCTTTGATTTCCTATGAATAAGCCTTAGTTTTAAAAAACCAGAGTTTAGTACGCTTCTTTTCCAATAAGTTTTACCTTCAAACTCTTCCTGATGCTCCATTTCTCGTCCTCCAAAGTCACAACTCCAAGTTAAAAGGAGAGCAGACATCTTATCGCTAAAATAGCTACCACTGCCTTGTCCATGATCCAAATGGCACGTGCAATATGTCTTTGAAATAAAAACAAAAAGTCCTACCACCTTCTAAAAATTCAAGTCTTAGTTCTACTCTTAATAGAAGTTATGTACAAATGAAATATAGCCCGACTTAGGAAAGAAGAATCCACACTTCAAGGGGAAATTTTTCAAGGGCTTTGCCATTAAAAGATGAGAGAGAGCAAAAATGGCCACCCAAGTATGAGGATAAAATTAACTTCTCAACCCAAATTATAAGGTGGCCTTAATTAAGAGTTGAGCATGCTAACAAGTCAACTGGGATGGAATGATGTTTATTTCAAGCAAATTGGGCGAAAAGCCTACAACTATCTTTTATAAGGTGAATACTTATAGAAGCGATATCGTATTGTAATTTTGGATACATGTGAACTACAACTTCACCCTTCATAGCCAGGTGCTTGGCGCATATTCAAACATGATAATACGTAATATGACATTACACATCTATTTTTGTATAAATCTTTACTTGACTGAGTTGATCAAAAAGTCTTAAAATCAAAGATAAAAGATATCTATTCTTCATGGCAATCTTATTAAATTCTTAATAATTTATATACATTCACAAAGATCCATCTTTTTTTCTTCACAAATAAAATAAGAGATCTTGTTGGAGATTTTGAATGGCATATGAAGTTCTTAGCCAAGTTCTTATCAATATATTCCTTCAATGGAACCAACTTGTTTTAGAATAAATCATAGATTGGTCCAAATGGTAGTTGAATTTTCTCTTGAAGATCAATTGAACAATCATAAGGTGAATGAACCAGAAGAATATCTATATTTTTTTTTCAAAAATGTCTTAAAAATCTTGATATTGATTAAAAATGCCACTTATAGTCTTTATAGCATCCAAAATAGATGTGGCATATTTAATAAAAGATGATCCTTCTTTTGCCACATGTATGAAAGTTTTTGTATCTATAAATAAAGATTTGAATGTATTAGAATTATGTATGTCTATTTGACTAAAAAAAATTTAGATTAAAGTACAAAAAAAAATCAAAGTTACAAAAAATCCAATCTATTTGAAAATTATACTTTTTTAACCATAATAATCCTAAAATAATTAGATTGGACAGAAATCTAATCATATTAAATATTATTATCTTATTATATCTCTTAGTTAATATATTTAAAGGAACAATCTCATAGATAACATCTCTAAAAGATAATAAACAACCATCTATGACTTCTACATATACGGATTTAGTTTTCTTGATTAGAGTATTTTTTTGTTTTTTTGACAAAGTCTTTGTCTATGAAACAAGTTGAGACTCTTAAATCTAATAAGGTAAGGACTTTGTAATTTTTAGATCTTAAAAATACATCTATTGTAAAACAAGGTGACGGATTTGAGGAGAAAATAAGACCTATACAAGCTGTTGTAAATAATTTCAGCCTCACAGTTCCTATGGTAGCTGGAAAAACTTATTTTTTAATATATTATCTTCTTGAGCAACCATATTCTTCATTTTATAATTGCATTGCTTCTTTAAATAATGTTGAATAGTGTGCTTTACTTTTCTACAATATAAGCATAAACCCTCTTAACAAAGTCAAATCTTTTCCTATTTATTGAAAGGTTTAAAACATACCGCATCAACTTGCATTGGATTTGGCTTAATCAAATAAGTTTCTGAAGACTTAGAAGTTATTGTCATCAATTGACTTATTCCTCTCTAGCCAAATCTACGTTTTTGACACCTTTTAAATAATTAATTATTGCATACAATGGCTTAAGCAATAAATTATTTTAAAAAATATACTTTTGGTATTATTAATAACAAATCTTTGACATTATCTTTGAACCTATAATAAAATTAATTGATAAGGGCTCTATTGTTCCATTCCATATCACAAACAAGATTTGAAATTCTACAGCATATGTTGTGGCAAACCGTGATCCTTATTGCAAAGATAAGAGCTTAGTCTCTACTATCTTTTCTTGATCACTTTTTTTTAAATATGGCCATAAACACTTTGAAGAATGAATTCAAATTATAAAGGAGTCATGAATCTTTTTCTATTCAAGGTGCAAACCAAAAAAGAGTACTTTCACATAAAAGTGCACCTATGAATCCAACTTGAATAAATCCATTAGAATAGTGAAAAAGATGCAACCTCAAATATAGCTTAATTTGTTGTAAAAATCCTCAAAATTTTAATCTTATTCCATCAAATTTTTCAAACATATTAATCTTTGTTTTTTTTACACTTATAAAAATTAGATTGATTTATTTGTTTCTTTTAACTATATAATTTCTTGGCATAAGCTTTGGACTTCTTTCATTAATGTAAGAATAATGCTTCTATAATTGATATTAATGACTTATGAAATTTCCACCTTAAGAATATTGACAAGCTTTTGAAGATCTACAATAGTTGGAAATTTATTCTCACTTCTGCTAAATGTAGCATCCATGATCTTTTTTTTATCTTAGACAACTTAATAATTCCACAATTTAAATTAGAAGAAGATAATCCACAACCTCTAATATCAAATAAAAATCTCCACAAAGAAGAATGATCTACTCTCTTTCAAAGAAAAAATCAAGGTTAAAAAGTAAAAATTGTTAATTTAAAGGTGGGTAGTCTGCAACCTTCAAATGCAACAATAGAAGTGGAATAATCCACTTACTTCTTAAATACAAAATAAGAACAATAAATCTTTATTCTTGTCAAACTGTGAAGGACAAGATCATGAATTGTAAAGAAACAAAATACACTCTTGTATTATTCAAAATCACTCAAAGATGGAATAATATTAAAATTAGAATGGCTATTGTCAAAGACAAGAAGACTAAAGATTCTTGAAACAAGACTAGAAACAAGAAAGGTGTTGACAAGAGTGAAGAAGGCTTCATTCTTGTCTCTATGTATACTATCTATCTAAAAACTACGTGGCGACATTCTTTAAGACCTCCAATATATGTCTAATTTGTAAGATACATATCAAACTTGTAAGACAAGCTTAAACTACTGCTTCTTTATAAGATAATATCAAATTAACCTACTTTTATCTACTTCTATCTATCCATATTAACTAGATAATTATTGGAATAGATCTTACGTCTGTGATACTAAACCACTAGCTTTAAGCAAAACTAACAATAACAAGTTATGTAAAATACTTATAAAAATTAACTTGACAAGAATGCTAAGTCAAGAAGGATTTTTCCATTACATCCTCAAGCTCTAAGTGGATGAAATCATCTACTAGATGAAAAATGATAAATTAATAAAAAAATAAAAAATAGATGAAAAATAAAAAAAATACAAAATATTCTAATAAAAAATAAACTAATCTATTGTAATACTAATTTGACATGGTTTAGCATCTAATGCCACGTATTGTGATAATTTTATATAAAGTGTTGATTTTTTGCTTGATATCTATGTTTCTTATACATGATAAAGATAATATTTCAAAGAACATTATTAAGATGTTCATCTTTATATTAGATATTTTATTTCTATACCAAACATCTTTATTGATCATTGGAGATGTTAGTTATAAAATTATTTATTCTTCAACCTCATTGATTCATTCTTCTATATTGACCGTTAATGGTAGCTCTTAGTAAAAAAAAAAAAAAAAAAAAAATTGGATTGAACAGGTTGTAGTGATGTAATGATATTATGGTAGGAAAAATCATGAGTCAATAATATATTAATGTGTTAACTTATTATAAAAATAAATTAGATAGTTCCTTCTATCATCTTTGCTGTATATTCAAATTAAAATATATAAGAAAATTAATGCCTATATTTTTATAGAAATCTATAAAAAAAAAATTATTATTAATTTTTAAAGATATCTTTATTTCTTATTTTTTTATTCTAATAGCATTGTTTGTTATTTGTATTTGTATAATATAATATTTTGGTAGTACTAAAAAAATATTCTTAATATTAAACTTTAGTACTATTTTTTTCCATTTGATTTCTTCAACTTATATGTGGTCTTGTTTGTACTCAACATCTTGTTCTTTGAGCCACTCTATTTTCTTAAGATCAATAAAGATACACACTTAGATTTCCAATCAATTTAGATTTTGATCCTTTCAATTTTTTATACAACACCATCTAAATCTTTAGAAAGGATGCAGAAATTTATTTAATAATCTTTAGAAAGGATGTAGAAATTTACTCAATAATCTTTTATTTTTTACTTTGTGTATTTCTTCTATTCACTTTAATTTTAAAAGCACACTTAGTTCTTCTTTATTAGACAATAGAAGTTCAACACATATATGTCATTAATAATATAGAAATGAATTATAAAGTTTATATAATCTATATTTATTTTATATGCTTTGATTATATTGATTAGATTAATAAAAATAAAAACAAATAATTATATCAGATATTATTTATTCATTAAAAATAAATAAATCATATGTACTTTGTGTAAAAGTTATTAATAATTCTTTTTTAATTTAGTTACCAAATTCTCTAATATATTGCCTCAAATAACAAGATTTATAAATATCAAAGATTTGTACCATTGTTGGTTGCATAAGCTAATGTTGTTTAATTCTATGCAATTATGTATATATTCTAAAATTAAACTTATCAACTAAGAATTTTTTTTATTACTACCTCCATTTCTAAATAGGCATTTTCATATTACCTTATAACATCTAATTTTTTATACTATTAATATCTATATATAAATGCATCTTAAAAAGACAATATTGAAATAGATATGTGTTTTTAATATTTTGTAGTATTTCAGATTGGTTGTTGAACTTAGAATGTTATAAATTAAAAATTAGTGTGTCAATTATTTGATACAGGATCTTTATACCTACAAGCCCACTTTGAAAGGCCATGGTTCAATAACCTTATCAAGACTCTCTACTCAATAAAGAAAAAATTTCATTTCAAACCCTTGGCTTTTACATAGAATATAAAATAAGAAGAATTCATGAAATGAGCCACACGTTTTCTTTTTTTTCTTTTTTTTTATTATTATTACAAGTCGAAATATGTCATCTTATGTCTTGATTCTAAAATAGATACAGAATTTCTTCAGCATCAACTACGATGTGCAGAGGGTTGGAACAGATTTTCTTCTTCATTCATGGCGAAGATCATCTGCATTCATCCAAACGTGGACCAGGAGGTCATCCACCCTGGCACAGTGCGCTCTCGGGCTGGGAAGCACAGAGCAGGGCAAACTCTGTCAGCAGGTGCCCAAGGGAGTGCCGTTCTTCGACTTGAGGGCCGAAGCGGCGCAATTTGGTTGTTCCTCGCTTAATTTGAAGTTCGATTGATTTCGTTGTCGGAAATTGAAGACCCTCCTGCCATGTCGTCGTCCTACGACAAAGTGCGCGGTGGAAAGCTGAGCTTTAAGGGCGGATTGGGTCCAGAGAAGACTATCGACAAGAAAAAAAAGAAGAAGACTAAGAAGGACCCCAAGCAGGATGGCGAAGCCGAGGATGCGGGTGTAAATCAGGAGAAGAGTGTGGAGGATGTCATTGATACTGGAACGGGGCACGCCCCCGACGGTAAGAAGAGCAAGAAGTACGAGGAGCTTTTTCCCGTGGAGACGAAGAGATTTGGGTATGTGATCCCGAAGGCCAAGTCGCGAGAAGCTGCTTTGGATGAGCGCGTGAAGAAGAAGGCGGACCGTTATTGCAAGTAGGATGTGTGCTCATTCATGTTGGCGCCTAAAGCTTACGTGAGTTATTTTTCTCCTCTCTGTCTTGTAATCTTAAACCCTTTAGTTCTCTGAGGAGGTTAGGATTGGTAAGTTGTTGTCGTTGTTTGTTTGAATTCTTTTTTTCTTTTTTTTGAGTGCCCTGAGCGTCGTGCGTAGTATGCGTGAAGGCTGTAGGTTGTAATCGCTAATGGTCGGCGATTTTATGAAGCCAGTATCGGTGCATGGTGGTCAACTGACTTGGTTGCAATTTTAGGGTTTCCGAACTGCCCTTTTATTTTGGTTTTTTGGTTCTTTTCTCCCTGTTATTTGATAGTTTTGGTATAAGTAGAGTTGAAAGTATTAATTTCAGTGTGCATGAAATCTGAAAGCATGGGTTACCGGGTGCAGGCCATTCAGGTGGTGCATTCTCCTGCACATCTGATGTGTAAACGATGAAGTTTTGAGCATTCTATTTTGTACACATGTTGAGGATTTGTTGATGGACTCTGCCATTGTCTGATTGCAATTATTGGCTACCTGTCTGTCCGAGTTTGTAATCACTACAGAGAGTTATGAAGGCGTTGTGGGGCTTTTGTGCATGGAGATGAAAAGAGTAACCTCACCTTGAGCGCGTCATAGCCCCGTAGTTCTTCTTTTGCCTGAGTCTAACTTTTGACTCCTGCATGTCACACTTTGCAGTTTCCCCTGGATGGCTTTTGTTTGTCATCTTCCGACCGAGTCGAAGAGCTTGAACTCTGCCTAGCGAAGCTCCTCTGAATCTAGTATCAAGGAGGCACTTCTGCGATTTGCTGTAAAGTGACAGGTGGCAAGTCTGTCTAACTGCTTCAACAAGTGGTAGCTGATTGTGTAATTCAAAGCAGTTGTAAGCTGTAGCTGACTTGAGATTTGAAGGCTAGTACACTTCTGGAGCTGATCTGTGTACATTCTCATATTGATTTCCTAACATAGGACGCTCTTTGTAGTAAAGTAAAGATTGTTGTGTAAGGCGAGCTCCTAAGTTGCGGATGGATATGAATGGGGAGTGGCTCTCAAATGCTCAAATTGCTTGCTCAAGAAGTCTGATGCAATTTGTTTTTTTAGTGCTATGGGAGTTCATGGTTGACTGCAAGTTTTTTAGTGCTATGGGAGTTCACCGGGAGATAGTCATTTCTGGACATTTGCTGAAAATGCTGATGCCTTGTCGAATCAGGGCTCTAGGATTCGCATATCCGCGTTTAGAGTAACAACAGTGACGATGGTATTAGACTTGAACCTTTTTTTGTAATGCCTTGCAATTTTGGAATTGTTTTTATGTAATATATTATGTCTTTATTTGTGTGCTGAACTACTAATGCTGTGATCTCTTTTTTTTGGGTACTGAAGAGCACTATTTTATTCTCAGTTTGAAAGATATGGTTAACTGAGTATCTGTAATTGGACATTGAAATCACTGTTGGTCAATGCTTGTATTTGGTGGACATATCTATATTTTACTAATGTGCAAAATTTGGATACATCATTCCATTTTTAAGTTCCCAAACCAAATGTACGTATTGATTCTTCAGCACCAAAACTGTTCATATTATTGACTATTGTTTCAGTTTTCAGAACGTTTTTATCATGACTATTTTTTTCAAAATAAACTTATGCATTACTGTTCATTATGTTGAATATTTATCTGTTACCAGAAATTAACAAAAGTGAATGACGAATATAGAACGGACCATATTGAGATTTTAAGCTGCAGTAGTACTTATAATGCTAAATCAATACTTCCATGTGATCTAGGTTTACAAAATACATGAAGGAATTCCACCTATTGTTTCACCTTGTGCTTCTGAATGATCGTAAACGTTTTTGTTTCACTGAAGTCGAGTTAATTTTTTTTAAATACTTCACTAATTACGAATTATGTATCAGTCAATCACACCAATATCAAACAACAAAAGAGACATAATTTTCTAGATTCGATACGCATTCAAAGAGAAGTTTAACAAGACGCCAATCATATTATTGCGGGCAATGCAAACAGGTTGTGGTGGATAGAAAATCATAAACAAAAGTGCTTGTTTATAGTATTTGTTTTTCCGACACAATACATGCACTAATTTGATACTATTTCTACAAATGGAGGGTGAAAGCTACTCTTTTTTAAGGTTATCAGGAATAATGGGTGGCATTTAAGAAGCACGCTATTAACGATGACCTCAATCTACTGAGAAGCAGTTCGACAAATAGTTTGCAAAACAGCTACGATATGCGACAGGAGGACTTGAGCACGCGGATGGATGATTAGGTCATGAGGATGAATGATGTGTGTTGCGAGGGGGGGGTGGCACACAGGCGAATGGAACGGGAAGGGGAACGGGGGAGGGGAACGCATCGTCTCTTTGCTGTGCTTGGCTTGGCCTTGGGGGGTCTTCGTCATCGTCGTGTTCGTCGTCTTCTTTCCTTCATCCGCCATCGCCTCAGGGCCTCTGGTATCGCCATCCCTATTCTATTCCTTGTTCAACCTGCGCCGCGACGCCCTCCATCATTCGCCCTTCCGCTCATTTTGGTACCTATTTGAATCTCTCTCTGTTTGGTGCAGCCTCCGCTTCCCTTTTTCCCCCTCAGATCCTGTTTGGATAGGGTTCGTCCGATGATCTAATTTGGAACTCACTCTCTTGTTTGTGGTGTAAATCCGAAGCACCGTGGTTGTGTTTGCTTTGGACTTGTGGGAAAAAGGGTTGGAGTGTTTGTTGAAGAGATTCTTCTTGCGAGGCACGTAGTTTGTGACGTCCAGTTAATGGTGGTGCTTAGCCGTGTGGAAGTATCTTTGCTCTTTAATTTTTGTTTATTTTATTTTATTGTATTTGTTTTTATGTCGTTTTGAGCTTGTGTGAAGTGTGGTTGCCGCGGGACGATGTTTGATAGGGAGCGAACTGGAAATGGAGGGTAGGGATGGGTGGGAGTGTAAAGTGACGCTTGTTTCTTTTGACGAGAGATGTTTGTGTGGTCTAGGACATGCATTTTCTGTTCCTCTTTGCGCCTTAGCTGCTGTTCATAACTGTGGAATTTCTTTCAGCGTGCACTAACAACTTTAGGGGTTTATTTACAGACAAGTAGCGAGCAAGGGAGGAATGAAGAAGTCATCGCAATAACCTTTGGGAGACTATTATGTGATATAATGCGCTGCTAAGAGACAGCTATCACTGGAGTGCATGTCTTGGTTACGAAGGCTTCAGTGAAGATACAAAAGATGTTTTTGTTGCACATGCCGTTTTCCCTAGCTTGGTAGCGGAAACTGAAATGACTTTTGGCAAGATTTTTAGGTTATAGCGAGCAGTGGAGATTGTTGCGGACAGATTCCGGAATAAATTTCGAAAGCAGTGGGAAGGAGGATTTGAGGGGGGAAACGCTGGCGCGCCCAGGGGATGCCTGATGGCGGATCAGCCCCAAGCGCATTTTCTTTTTGATGAAATTCGTCTGGAAGTGAAAGAGCAGAAGTGCAGGATCTTAAGCATCGTCTCAAGCGGAGCTAGGGATAAGGGTGGGGGTATAATCGGGAGGAAGAATGCTGAGCGTGGTGCGGGTGCACCTCCCGACCGACATTCCCATCGTAGGCTGCGAGTTGTCGGCCTATGTGCTCTTGCGACGGGGTGATTCAAGTCTTTCCCCTGAAGATGTCACCGAGGCCTCGTCAACCGACGGCTATTTCCTTCAGTGTCGATGGTACTTCGCTTCGTCTTCATCTACTTTCAGCTTCTTGTGGAACACTTCCATTGATACTGGTTTAGAAGGAGATAGTTCATGATTTGGGCTAATCGTTATTATTCTCTACAATCTGAAGATTTGTCAGTGTAGTCACATTTTTTGTCAAGATTTAGTAGTTTTCAATTTTGAATCTTTGTATGACAAATGTATAACTTGAGCTGAGCACTTCGTCTCAGAAAGGTACAGGGATTTGCTTTGGTTTCTGTTGTGAAGTTGAGTGGACATGTTTGTATCGAGGCTTAGGTTGCCCATTAACTTCTTTGTCAGGGTATTTTTTTTGTTTTGTTTTGTTTGTGAACATAACGATATTATTTTTCCGACTATGGAATATCAATCGTCGTTCAAAGAGGTGAAGGTTTAATTTGTTGGCTCTGTACACGGAACAGGTATCGACTGCAGAATGAGCAGAAGGTTTTAGTCTGCTGTGTACACCCATCTGAGCCTGCTACACTGCAATGTGTGCAGTGCATGAAAGCAAAACTTCCCCAGTCAAAGAGCTTGCATTGCACCCAAAAGTGTTTTACAGACTCATGGCGGCACCATGTTATTATGCACCAGGAGGCTGCTGACAAGCGAGAAAATGGTTTCGAAGAAGATGAATCCCCATTTACGTTCAACTCGAACCCGGCAAAAACTCTTCGGTCCTTGGATGGGAGTGTGGGTAGTGCTGCAACGCGAATTGCCAATCATTCTAATGGATCCATATTTTCAAGCCCCGTTCGGATGGCATCGCACAACCAGGATCAGGAGGCTGGTGAAATTTGGTGTGAAGTTGGACAGGGAAAGACTTACACACCGACTACGGAGGATGTAGGTCACATCCTGAAGATAGAGTGTGTAGTCATCGATGGAAGTACAGGGCGGCCAGCTGAAACCCCTCATCAGAGACAAACATCACGCGTGATCCCTGCACCATCTCCGACCCCGCGGCGGTTGGTGACGGTAAATTCGATGGAAGGAACTGGTCTGGTGGAGACAGATGGACGGACAGCGTCTTCTGGGACCTTTACGGTGCTATCATACAATGTTCTGTCGGACCTGTATGCCACCAGTGAGCAGTACAGCTACTGCCCTCCATGGGCGTTGGCATGGACATATCGAAGGCAGAATCTGTTACGGGAGATTGTAGCGTACCGAGCAGACATTCTGTGTCTTCAGGAGGTATTTTGAGCTTTGAATGGGAGTTGAGAGTAAATTCTAACGGTCATGTTCTGTTATTTTCTGGAAGGATTGTATTTCCATTGTCTGAAAAATTAACTTTCTTTAGTTTTGGTTGATCAGGTCTTGGGTTTGCGTAACATCGCCGTCTACTTGTAGTATCATGAGGTGTTGAGGTGTGATCGGGCAGATCGATGTAATTGTAATGATGTGGATGGTATTGTGGGGTTGGATCCGCAGGTGCAAAGTGATCATTATGAGGATTTTTATGCGCCTGAGTTAGAGAAGCATGGTTACACGGGTGTCTACAAGAAGAAAACCGGCGAGGTGAGATCAGTCTCGTGCTTCATGGTTGGGTCCTTAAAAACATAAGCTTATGTAACAAACAATTCTTACTATAATTTGTGATTTTAGAGGACTATACCCAAGATTGACCTGTTCTTTTGTTCTTTTGTAATGGATTGCAGGTGTATACAGGTTCTGTTTATGTTATTGATGGTTGTGCAACGTTTTTTCGTCGAGATCGCTTCTCATTGGTAAAGAAATATGAGGTATGAATATTCGGGTTTGACCTGGGTTTTTTTAACTCGCATGGATGCATCGATCAAGAAACCATTTGACGGTTTCCTGGTCTCATATATGATACGAAGTGGTGATCAACGTAGTAATTTTCTCTCTATTTGTCAAACTTCCCATCAACAACTGTTTACATGTCTATGTCCCGTTTAAGAAACAGGGTCTGAAGCCTGTCTGGCTATTTTTACAGAGGTATTGATAGGAGAGGAGTCATCACTTGTGGTCTAAACGCCGTTTGTGAATGTTAGCATTAATGTGTACAATAGTTAGATTTTTTGGTTCTCGTATTTTTCTCTTCTTCTAAGGCTAAATAATTTGTATTTGAAGCTTCCAATAAGAGTATGATTGCAAATAGCACTTATGGTATTTGCTGTCACTTATGCAGGTGGAGTTTAACAAGGCTGCTCAGTCGTTGTCCGAGGCTTTGATACCATCTACTAAGAAAGCGGCTTTGAGCAGGCTTTTGAAGGTTAGTTAATGCTTTGAGTATACCTGGAGCTCATCTGTACTTCAGAAGCTTCAAGTTTTTGTTGTATCCATGGCTTAGCATTGTTGCTATTAAATAGAATCCAAATAATCACTGGAAATCTTGATTCGTTCCGGTGCGTTCAACTGAATTGAAATTGATGAGTTACTGAGAATTGTCTTCACATGAATCGGAACGTCTTCAAAGTGAAAGGATATTTTATGAATTGATGATCTGTCATCCATGCAGGACAATGTGGCATTGATCGTGGTACTGGAAGCGCGTGACACTGGAGGGTTTATGGATCCTCAAGCAGTTTCAGGCAAGCGTGGCCAGCTTCTTTGTGTGGTGAGTATATATTCATAACTTTCATGTCGAGGGCATTGCTGCAGGCCGTATTTTGTCAAATTATGGAGTTGAGACACGCAAACCCTGGCATTATATTTCTTAGAGCTTATTGGGGTCTATCTCGGATACTGTTGGCTTGTTGCCTGTGGACAGGCAAACACACATATTCATGCAAACCAGGAACTAAAGGACGTCAAGCTTTGGCAGGTATGCAGATCCCTTCTATCTTCTTGGTTCAGATCGCAGCACTAATTATGTGTTGAAGTATAACGTTCAAACCACTGGATATGCTGCTTTTTACTATGCTTACTGTAGATTAATTTCTGACTGCTGAATTCTCTATTACTCTTAAATAACTGTTCGGTTGAGGATCTTGGCTTGATTTTTGTTCAGGTACATACTCTCCTGAAAGGCCTTGAGAAGATAGCAGCCAGCGCAGACATTCCTATGCTGGTGGCTGGCGATTTCAACTCTGTTCCTGGCAGGTAAGTGCTTCTAATATGCCCTAAACATTGAGGATCCGTTCGTGTACGCTGCTAGACCGCTATATGGTCTATATGGCAATATATTGATGGATATGGAACCCAAGTTTAAGAGCCACTGTTGTATTATACACTCGTGCATGAACAATACGGTTCTAACTCCAACCTATCGGACTGTTTTTGCAGTGCACCTCACAGTTTGTTGTCAACAGGTAGTGTGGATCCTTCCCATCCAGACCTGCAAGTTGATCCACTGAACATTTTGCGGCCTGCAAGCAAACTTTGCCATTCACTGCCCTTGGTAAGTGTTTTTATTTCGCAGTGTTTTCCGAACAGTGAATTATAATTTTTTTCGAATTCGTATACAGCTTAAATTAAAAGTGTTCTAACCAGCCAATCCATCAGCCTTTGTCAGTATTCAAACGATGTGTAATCAAGAGTTGAATAGCTGCTTAGTGGAGTATTTTGGAAATTTTGCAGGTAAGTGCTTACGCAGAATTTGGGAGATTGATCGGAAATGGTCCTACAGTAGAGAAACAGAGGCGGCGAATGGATCCAACCACCTGGGAACCACAATTTACGAACTGTACTCGAGATTTTCTGGGCACGCTTGATTATATATTCTACACTGGTGAGATTGTCATGTTCTTTTCTGACAGTTGTGGTAGGACGTCCTCTTACGTTGAAGAGAACCGAAAGATCTTCAACTGCTGTCCTATATTACTCTTAACATTTTTCTATTTGCTGTTGAAAAATGATAGCAGAGGACATCTTTCCAACTCCTACGGTGTTTGGATGGTGACTTGGTGCTGTATACTAACGCAACCATCTATTTGAGAGCCAAGTCTTTGGATGCCATACGTTCAGTGAATTAGATTTTAGTACGAATCTGACATTAACGGTAATGTTCTGCAGCGGACTCGCTTAGTGTGGAGTCACTCTTGGAATTGCTGGATGAAGACAGTTTACGCAAAGACACTGGGTTGCCCTCTCCGGAATGGTCATCAGATCATATTGCTTTACTGGCGGAGTTCCGCTGCAAGCCTCGGATGCGTCGCTAGACCGGCCTCTGCAAGATTTGTGCGGATTTTATTTATTGCAGTTTGCTAATGCTTTGGTATAGCCGGCTTGCCTGAGCAGCCAACGGCTTGTGTCATCATTTCTCATCCGTTGGGTTGTCTTTTACGCTGTTCCAGAAATCAGGGTACAGCAGCTGAGGTTGTGTATTTTCCCCAAGATTTCGGTTCGTTGACAATTAGCATGTTCAAATTATTAGAGACATGAAGTACCACTTAGATTTGGAACTGATGTATGAGGTTCAGATTTTGAGCTCCTTCAGTAGCTGCCACCAGTTTCTTGGACATATTTTAGCAACCTCCAACAGGAGAAATGTAGCTGGATTGGAGAATGCTCCAATTGAGTCACTAGATGTACATTTTGCTAGGTCACTAGCTATTGGGTGTTCACTCTTACCGGTACCTGATTGCTCAATAAGCTGTCAGTCTGCGTAATAACAAAGCCCAATTGTGTCCCTTTTTCGTTCTCTTCCATCGTGTCTGCTGGCCTTTTATGGTACTCATTTCTTTCTGAAATGCCAGCAACTATGTGCAGTTTCGTGTGGGGGACTACAATTCTATGATTTTTTTTGTTTTGCATCACCAGTCCATATCAATGTCTATATAAATCAGGTGTCTATGGAATTTGGAGTAGCTTTATTGTTAATAACTTTGTGCTGCCCAATTTTACGTGGTGGATCTTGTGAAATGTCTTGTCAAAGAGACATGTGCATGTAGACTATCCACATATGTAGTCTACATTATACACAATGTAGACTATCCACATATGTAGTCTACATTATATTCTCATATTTTGCAATTATAATTTATGTACATGTAAAGCATGCAAGAAACTGTCTGGTGCTCCTATTATCCTAAGTGGGAACCAACTCTGAGTTGATGTTGGAGCAGTCTAGCGGAACATTTCACCTCTACACTTCTGCCTCAGCTGCTCGATTTCCGGAGCTTGCCGTGAATATGTGCAGTTAGAAATCCACTGTGGTACTTGAATTCAATCAGAAATTGTTCCACCACAAGATGTTTTGATCACCTCAATCCACATCCAGGCATAATACAGTACACATTCAGAAGGTATCCAGATAATGCATGCATCCAGTGGCACAACGATGAACAACGCAGCAATGCGAATATATACTACAGTATAATGCACCATGGTGAAGGCATTTCACTTAAAGTGGAACACTGACACCTTCATGTCCAGCGAGAGGGTCAAAACAAGGCAGATAATAGGTAGAAACTGAACGAAAGAGTAACGAGCATGAAGATGTGAAGAAATGATCATTCTTTGCAAAAGATTATTGCTGGTGAGACATTCCTCACAACTAATATCTTTGTATCTTGAGTTTAATAACTAATAGTTCCTAGACGAACATCAGAAAGCCTATAGGGAAACCCTGCAAGTTAGAAGCACCACACCATGTGCTCGACTGCGAACTGAGGGTGACTTGACTTTCAAGTACTGTGCTGGAAAAAAGACAGGGAAATGTCTCATGAACATATATCCTGCAAGTGCTATTTGTATTCGACTCCAAGCGGAATCTGACAGGATGACGTTTCATAAAGGAAAAAATGATCTGCTAAGAAAGAAAAAATATTTGCCAATTTTACAGCACTAATTCAGCTCATCGCTCCTTCTGCTGTGGCTATTTTCAGATCTTTGTACCACCTGCCCGCTGATAATTAGGTAACCCTCAGCCCTGAAACACACGTTGCATTTACTGTACGATTCCCTTCGGAGCGTGGAATTGAATGCAGGTGGAAACCAGAGTTAGGGTTACATGGTGGCTCTACATTCTGCATGACTCATTACTCGTCGCCGGAAGGTTTGATAACCTTGGACATGTCGTACCCAACGTCTCGAATACTCTCCTGGTCAATCCCCCGCTTGACATGCTCTTCATGAGACCTATCGGCCACCTTGCCGTGATGCTGCTGTATTCCACCATAGCTCTTGGCATCAGCATCCACCGCAGGAGGCGCAGAAGAACCCTGCGGATCCTCCTTGTCCGCCTCCTCAGCTCTATTGTTATTGGCACCACCCTCTGAGTGACGGCTGCTGGACGACCATCCGCGTGAGGCGGTCCTCATGGAAGCAAACTTGCGCCACAGAAGCTCGGTGGATGTGTGGGGGGAATAATACCACACCGAGCGCATCAACGCTGGCCCTCCTGTCATGCTGTGCTACAACAGTGTCGCCGTCCCTGGAATCACACCCTACGAGAATGAATCCCAAAGCAATGCAAAGCAACGCAAATCCTTCGCTTCCCTTCCAACACCTTGCACTTCCACTTCCATTGTGCCCTCAGCCTTTCCTCGGCACCTCCGTTCTCTTTGGCCTCCAAGGCCCACCCCAAGGCGACACCTGTTCGGCGTCACCTTGGCTTGCTACTGCCACGTGCCATGCTCTTGAGCCGTCCGATGGCCAGTGCCACTTGGCGCCTGTGAGAGCGTTGCTGACGTGCTGACGCTCGATTGGTGCTGCGTCAAGTCGTCCGAAATTCGTCGAATGCGGGGTTATGTGCATGCTGATTGAAAGTATGAGTTATGATTGGAAATAAATAATATAATAATAATAATATTTAACGTTAACATGCATTTGTTTCTAATATCATTTTTCTTTTAGGAATAATTTATTAATTAACATTTTAGTTCTTGTCTTTAATTGGTTCAAAATTTTACATTGTGCAATGCAATAGATTAAAGGCAATCATTTCCCATTTATAACGAAATTTGCATAAAATACAAAGTCCCAAATATTGATAATTTATTATTATTATTATTATTATTATATATTTCAAATTATTTTAGAGTATAAATTTAATAAGGATTTGAAAGTAAGAATAAAATCTAAAATTTATTAAAATTGGAATATTTGAGGAAAAAATGATATGACATTGCTACAATTTGATTGAAAAAATTGCATAACTGGCTTTCTCACTACAATACCTATTATTGACATGTGTCAAAAACAACTACCAAATTAGTTTAATATTATATTAAAGAAATAACAAATTTTAGAATCGTTTTAATATTACTTGGTGTATTAAAAGTACTATAGTTTTTGGCTTGTCTGGATGAAAATTATGTACTTTTGAATACAAAAAGAAACAATGTTAAAATGTGATATAATTTTTAAAATTATAAATGTTACTGTTATTGTGTTCCCTTTATATTAAAAATTTAATCAACCAAATTATGCACTTACAATTTTTATATATATATATATATATATATATATATATGTATTAGAATTTGGTATATAAAATAGTAGTACATAAATTTATATTTTTTGTTTTGATCAATATACAATGTTTTAATGACAAAGTTGATAAATTTATAAAATAACATGACAAAAATCATGTGATTTGTTTTGCTAAACATCTCCAATTGTTATTTATTTATTTACACATTAAAAATAATAATAATAAGTATAATTACATATGCATTTATTATTCATGACCTTGTTAAGATATCAACAATATTTATCATTTTTATTTCTACATCTTATAAGTATTTTAAAAAATTATATTTTAAATAAATTGAATAAGTTTAATAAAATAATAACATAAAACAAAATATTTTATATAAGGTAATTAATTTGACAAATATATTTAATATTGCTCAATCCATAGTGATTAATGATTTTTTGAAAAAATCTTTATAAACTTTTTTAATACATGTTTAAATGACACTTTAAGACATACTTAAAATTTAGATGAAAAAAATACATATACATCATATTTGTGTTACTTTTCAAATATTTTGATGTTGTAGATATTATTCAACATTAAAAAAATTTAAGATCCTTCAATAATTGTGAATAAATCATTTTAAATCCAATTTTATTTTAAATTTTATTGAGAAAAGTTATTATAAAGCAAAAAGTAGGTTATAATTTTAAACCTCTAACATGTTATGTATCTAGTAATTTATATTATTCAAAATATAGTATAAAGATAAATACTTCACCTAAACTTATCTGAGGGTACTTATATTCCAAGAAATTGATTCTTATTCAAAAATATAAAAAAACTTGAAGATGTGCTTAAAATTACTTTAATATCTAAGATAAGCATTTATTGAATTTGTATGCATATTTGTATCTAAGATATCATACAAATTATCATATTTTAAATAAAAATTATTGAATCATTAAAATCACTTTATGATTTACATGCATATTTAAATCTGATATGCAAGAAACTTATTAGCTTTGTGCAATTTCATATATGTTAATTATTTTTTAAAAAATAATTTGGTTATCAATGAAAAAAATTTAACTACCTATTTAAACAATTATATAACATCTACTAAATATATACATGTGCATCCTTTCTATTATTTTATATAAAATTATCTAATAAAATTTTGTAAAGATTCTACAATATTAAACTCAAATTAAACCTTTTACAATAAAATATTAAATCATATCTATATAAATTTGAAATCAATTAAGGTATTATTTTGAATTTTGAATTTTTAAAAAAATAATAGAATTTTTAATTTTAGAATGGCTGTTAGATACACGAAAACATAATTTTTTTCTCTTGAATCATAAAACTTTCAAAAACAATTAAAAGATAGTAAAAAAATAATTTAAGATTAAAATTTTTAATTTAAATATTATGAGGTTTTTTTTAATATATATATATATATATATATATATATGTATATAGCATAACAAATATTCTATTAAAACTGATCTTTGTCTAATATTGTGTCAAAACAAAAATAAAAGATTAAATATAAATTTTTCTAATATGATGTACATTACAATATCCAATCATGGAAATTTTATTTATATATATATATATATATATATATATATCTTTTTAAATTTATAATTTAATGTAGCTTTAGATTATCAAAAATAATTATTAGTATAATAGAATAGATTAGTATTTTGAGTGTAATAATAAAAAACTTCTATTGTATGAATAATATTAATTTATGATTTTTAAATATTCCATAGTATTTTATAAAAATTTATATTTCTATTTTTTTTTTAAACTTTTAAAAATAAATCCACAACTATCATGCTGTGGTTATTATATATTATCATACTATAATTATTGTTTATTTAAAAGTCTTTGTTATTAATGTTTTTGGTTTTGTTCCACACTATATAGAAATAGATCATTGGCTTATTTAATAGTTACAGAATTTAGAAGTACTAATCATGAATTTTGAATATATTTGTAGATATATTTTGATAGTTTTAACAAATGCACATATATAGTTGTTGTGTACAAATTAATATATAAAGATTGTTATACATTGCCAAAATTATTTTTAAGGATTATTAATTAATTAAAAAAATTAAGTTATTGATTATATATATATATATATATATATATATATATATAATGCTCTATTATTTTATTACATTGTATTTTAAATGTTAAAAAAATCTTATTTAGTTTTGATATTTTTGACAAGTATTAATAAGAACAAATTTTTTTAAAAGGAGTTTTTTCCAACCACAAATGGACTTTTAGATGTAACTTAACGGCTCTTTTAATATTTAAGAAACCTTGGTAAGTAAAAATAAAGTGTTTGAGAGTAGAAAAAATTATTTACGAAACAATTTATTTTTATTTTTATTTTTATTTGAGGTATTTTTAAGAAAAGTAGTAGAAAAGTAGTAGAAAAGTAGTAGATATAAAAGAAAGTTTAAGATACACATATTCAAATTGAAAGTACTAAATTGTCAAAGAGATCATTATGAGTTATTTTTAAGCATAACAAAAAAAATTGAAAATCATTTTTATCTTATTTGGAAGGATTCAATCTTTTTAATCTTATATTTTAAAGTTTGGTAATTTTTTTATATGACTTGTAGTGAAAAAGAAAAAGCTTAAGAAAGATTAAGAATTTTTTTCAAAAAATATTCTATTATTAAAAAGTTAAGATAGAAATTGTTTTGATAACACTCAACCTTCAATAGATTGTTGACATAATAGATGACTTACAACTAAAAGATGTTGATATTAAAATAAAGAAGAAATAAAATTAATCTATGGTAAAAGACTTTGATATTATTTCTATTAATTTAGATAAAAGATACTTTATTTACATTATTTTTTACAAAGGACCAATGCAAGCCAGGAGATATTTTGTAACAACTATAAAAACAATAACCTTTTTAATATAATAAAAATTCTAAACATACAAGATAGAAAAAAGATAAAAATTGGATAGAATACATCCACAAAAAGAAGTCTACTATAATCCAACTTGCAATTGTAAATAAGCCTCTAAAAGATGCTTATATAGCATTGACCTTACTAATGATTTTGTTGTAGTTTGAGTAGAATATAATCATAGGTTTGGAATCCATCAAAGTAAAAGATCTTAATGTGGACAATATTATAGCAAGATTAAGCCAAAAGATACCTAAGCAAAAAAAAAAAAAAAAAAAAAAAAAAAATTGCAAAGTAAAGATTTGACACTTTTTTTTTATTTAACAAATATTAATAAATATTAATAAATATTAAAAAATATTCTAATATTAAAATATATTTTATAAAAACATATATCACACTACTCTCAATTATCTTTAAATTAAGAATTTAAAAGGAAAATAAAAAAAAACCAATAATATAAAAAATAACTTTAAAATATATGATTATACTTTAATAGCAAGTAAGAGAAATTCTATAGCTACTATGTCTAAGTAGATTATAGATTCAAATGCAACCAAAAATATGATACCTTAATTATATCTTTTTTTACATTTATGCAACTATTTTAGCAACAATTATGTATATAGATAATATTGGCATGGCTAAAGCCATTGGTATAGAATCTAATATGGTAGGATTTCTTATTAGAGGTGTAATAAAGAAGAATACTATCAAGGATATTTTTCATGTATCTATAATTAAGTCTACATTCTAATTTTTAAAAATATTTTTATATCTATAATTTATTTGAATATGAATAATTTTTTTGTGAATATATTGAAAAAAAATTGATTACTATGACTTTAAAAATGATAATTTTTAATTCATCACTTTCAAGAAGGTAGTTAAAGTAGAAGTGGCTACATTTCTTTAATTTACATCATATTACAACAAGTTTAGAATTTGGCATTGCAACCTTTAATCTTTAAATGCTAAAACCATAAAAGAGATTAAATCTTTGTATAGCAGCTTAGAACCATGAAAGAAGCTTTGAAGAAAAAAAAATTTATATATATATATATATATATATATAAATACTAAATTATATAATAAATAAATTGATACAAAAGATATAAGTGTTTTTTTTTTCTTAAAATATTGTGAAGGTTATATGCTAATATAATTGAATAAAAAAAAAATTATATAATATTCTAATATTGGATTCTTAGAATATAAAAGCGCTTGTAAGTACAAGAGTGCTTGTAATTACTTAGAGATGTATTCAAATAGGAGTAATGCCGTATTTATAGATACATCTTCTAACTCTATTACTTTTCACAAAGAAAAGTATATTGATGTTAACAATTAAAAGTAAGAAGAACTTACAAATAAAAAAAATACTTTATGAATTCAAAGGACTAAAAAAGACACTATAGAAGTCATACAAGAAAAAGATATAAAACAAGGAAATTGATCTCCTAGTAAAAAAAGATATTCTATGAGAAAGAAGAAGCTATATAATCAATGGTGGAAGAAAAATATATTTCTAAAATTAAATAAAAAAATATATGACTATTATTTTTTTATAATATATTAATATTGTGTGATGCTATGAGCTCTAAAGATAAAATTAAGTAGGAGAAATCTATAGAAAAAAATACCAATCCATCATAGACAATGGTATGTGATAATTAATTTAATTTCCTCTAAATTGTACAAGTATTAGTTATTAATAGATATTTTGTATCAAAACAAATGTATTAGATGTTGTAATATATTATAAGATAAGATTACTTCCTAAAAAATATTAATAAGTGTCACGGACATAAGATTTACTCCAATAAATTATCTAAGTAATGTAGACCAATAGACTATCGTAGGCTTGGACCTTTTCCTGTTTCTGAACAAATCAATCTAGTTGCATATCGATTATATCTATCGGAGTCCATGAAGATCCATCCTGTATTCCACATATCACTATTTGAGCCATACAAGACAATGGATATACAAGGAAGAAGACAAATGCCACCGCCTCCTGTAGAAGTGGACAATGATGAAGAATTCGAGGTTGAATAGATTTTAATTTCAAGGCGGCACCAAAATCGACTGCAATATCTTGTGCATTGGCGTGGATACGATATTAGTGAATGTACATGGGAGCCATCAAAGAATCTAACAAATGTATCAATAAAAGTTAATCCATTTCATCGACGACATCCATCAAAACCAAGATAAATACTCAAGAAAATCTTTGCTATAAAGCAAGGCAGGTTCTATAGAGATTTCATCCTACTTTGTATCATTGTTTATCATTAGATTTGTTTGTGCTCAAGAGATGGAGGATCAACAACTAGCAAATTCAGCTCAAGAGCCATCATTTGTTGATTTATCGGATGAGATATTACGACTATCACAACCTTCAAGACGACGGAATAGAGATGAAGACCCTCAAGAACGACATATCCTTCCTTGGATTGATGGCGAAATACAACGTGTTTGGTATCACGACCTTGGAAGAGACTCCCGATGTTTGGTGATACTTTTAGAGGTAGGAACTACTCTTGATGGTGTTTCTAATATTTTCTTTGAAGGAAGTTATGAAGGCCTCAACAATGATCAAATAACAGGGTGGTCCTCTCGCCCTGGTATGGGACATTATCGATGGCTGAAAGGACCTATCAACTACCTTCGAAGGGAACAAAGATCAAAATATGTGGCAAGCACAATTTGACGTATCTTGGACTTCCTCAACATATAATCACTGCTCCTTGTGGAACTTGTTCCTAGAAGGGGGAGTAATGTCACGGACATAAGATTTACTCCAATAAATTATCTAAGTAATATAGACCAATATAAGTAAGTAAAATAAGTTGATTTGATAATATTTGATAGAAAAGCTTCCTAGAAGCTTCATAGATGCAAAATCACCTTTATACATGTCTATAGGTGATTGGTAGGTTAAAAACTTGGTCAACAAGCTAGCCACATGGTGCACATGTTGGTAGCTTGCGGAACAAGCCAAGTATGTGGCGCACATGTGGGAAACTTGTCATGCAAGTTTGACACGTGTCTTACAAATGAGACACGTGTATGAGGTCTTATGGAATACCGCCACGTAGTTCCTAGTTAGATAGTATTTATAGAAGCAAGAGTGAAGCCCTCTTCACTCTTGTCAACTCCTTTCTTGGTTCTAGTCTAGTTTCAAGAGCCTTCATGTTTCTAATCTAGTTTCAAGAGTCTTCATGTTTCTAGTCTTTGGCAATAGCCATTCTAGTTTTTTTTAATATATATACTTTCTTATTCCCATTTTGTGACTTTTCTTTGATACAGTTTCCATTAGATTATGTATCTTTTTCTGGTTCATGTCCTTGACAATAAGTGGCTAGTGTTGATGTCAATGAGACATTTGCATCCATTGTCAAATTTAAAAAAATATAGAATCACTATTGCAATTGGGATACTAATAGACTTGGAGATTCACTAAATACTTGTGAAGATGATTGTTTTGACTAAAGACTTTAAAATATATATATTTGTATAAGCAAACTTCAATATTTTATATAAGAAAGCAAAAAAAAATTTATCTTTAAATTAAAAAAATCTTTGTATGGCCTCAAACAATCACCAAGAGTTTGGTACTAATCAATCTATTTATTTATTGTTAATAAAAAAATTATTAAGAGTAAATTTAATCTTTCATTATATATAATGAAATCAATGGAATCTTTGTTTGTTATCTTTTTTTTATATTAATAATTTAATCTTAATGGCTAACAACATATAGAAGATAGAATAGATATAATATTAACTTAAGAAGGAATATAAGATGAATAATTTAAGAAAGTTATTTTAGTATTTTGAAATTGAATTTTTGAAATTTTGTGCCAATTATATCATTATATTAAATTAAAATAAGAATATTAAAGAAATGCTAAAACAAACTTTAATATAGAAGAATAAAAATCTAATAGTATTTTATTTAAAGTCAACTTAAAGTTGATGAAGTTATATTTATAAATAAAAATAAAAAATAAAAAATAAAAATGCTAAAGTTGAAGAAAAAATAGAAGGTGTTTCATACAAAAGAGCAATTAACTTACTCATATATGCAATAATAGGCATAAGAATTGATCTTGCATATGCAATGAGTGCTATGAGTCAAAATATGTTTAAAATTAATCATATATATTGAAATACAATAAAGATAATTATAAAATACTTAAAAAGAATATTAAAATTCAAATTATGTCTTTGTAAAAAAATATTATTTTACAAGGTTATTGTGATGTAGATTAGAATAGATATACAGATGATTTATTATAAAATATATATTGTTTGTTGCAATGGGAGTAATTTTATAGAATTGCAAAAAATAACTTATTATTGTTTTTTCTATTATAGAGACAAAAACCATGGCAACAAGCAATTATACAATGGTAGTAATTTGATCAAAACAACTTTTGAAAGATATTGGGCTTATACAATTGGAAGCAACTTCAATCATGTGTAACAACCAAAAATGCATTGTATTTGCAAAAAATAAAAACTATCATACTTGTATAAAATATATTAATATTTAACACCACTTTATCAGAAAAAAAACAATTAAAGATGAAGTTATAAATATGATGTATTGTGCAAAGAAAACCAATATGTTTATTTGCTAAGAAAGACTCATCTAAAGAATAGATATCTTAGGTTAATAAATATATTAGATTTGAAAGCCTTTAATTACTTATAAAATGAAAGTGTTAAAGTACATTTGAGCAAGAAGTAATTGCTAACCTAATTACTACTTGGAAGCTTTTCTTATAATAGATTGTTAATTGTCAAATAAACAAAATAAAATAAATGTGATTAGATGAAGTAGCTCCTATGATTAATATGGTAGATAGAATTAGTGTCTCTTCAAAATTAGAAAGGTCAATCCAAGAATATTTAATAGTTAAAAGAATCATCAATGGATGAATTTAATCTACATTGATGAGTATTGGCTACATATAAGGATGTTCAGTACTACGTATCGGTCCTTTCTTACCAGTTTTGAAGTAAGTGAGTGTGCGAAAGACATAGAAACTCTCCAGAATGTAGGAGTCCGAAAAACATCACGTGGGAAAGTAAATATTTCGTAACATGTGAAATCGGGTATCAGCGTGCAATTTTTAGGCTTGACCTAGAAGGCACTGTCTTCACCAAGAGAAGATATTCGTGACCAGATCGTAATAGAAAGATTTTATTAAAACTTATAAAAATATGATTAAATTATCCAAAAATCTCTACAAACTCGAGAATGGTTTAGAAGACCCTAATCGCTAATTGACTGCCCGTTATTCTTGTTACTCATGCTACAGATGACACATTGTTCATGGATGGTATGAATACGTTAGATCCAGATAACCTGTTTATCAACACGCTAAACTGAATGAAATTGCTGAAACTAGAAAGGCATCTAACCTGAACTTTGCTAGACCGAATGAAAATGCTGCTTCCACCTAACGTCAACTAAACTACCTCCAGGACGCCCAGTACAGACCAAGTTCGTCCATAATACATCGTGATTATCAATTGAAATCGATTTGAGTAGAAACCCTAAACAAAATGTCATAGGAAACCATATCCACGTGCTGGTAAACAAACACTGTCAGTAACTCAATTCTAACTTCCGGAATGTGAACCAGACAAAATTTTAGGAAACAAGGCAGCAGATGAAATGATGCCCACACAAGAATGGCGCGGGAAAGAAGTATAGGACACGATTTTTTGGAAGATTGTGCTTAACGGATAGAACCAGAACAATTTGTTATCGAAAATAACGGTGCACCAGCATTTCGTGCTGCAAAAAACCACACAAGAGACAAGAATCCAATGACACCGAAATCTCATACCAGGTGTCCAATAGACCTAAGCCTTTTCCCTCCTCAACTTTCCAAGCTCCCGACGAACAACAGAGCTTCTCTTCACGCGCGCCACCATAACCTTGAACCAGTCGAAATCGTTCAAACTGGCCCTCTTGGCACGCACGGCGAGCTTCTTGCCCCAGGCGCTGCTGGCCCACTTCTGGTCGACCTCGGCGCTGGCATAGGCCTCCTTGAGCACCTTCTTGGAGGGGGTGCGGGAGAGGTCGGGGATGGTAATGTCAGTGAGAGAGAGGCGCTTGAAGTTGATCTGAGTGCGGGTCATGTCCGGGGAGTCGATGAGCGCCCGGTTCTGGTCAATGACGTCGACAATCACGACCAGCTTGCCATACTGGGGGCCGTAGTTGATGAGGGCCACGCGCCCGATCTCCACAAACCGGCGGAACACCATAGCTGCGAAGCGAACCGATGCGACACAGCGCAGGAGCAGAGGAGGAGGAGCAGCAGCAGAGCAGCAGGGGCGCTGCAGGATTTGGGAAAAGGGACCTCACTTTCCCTCCCCTACCTCGCTATGCTCTGTTTCCGTACCCCCTCGCCCTAACCCTAATCGATCTCCCCCCGTTCAAACTGCCTGCCTCTTTCATTCTTCCTTCTTCCTTGCCTTCCAAAACAAAATCATTGTTCCTTTTACCATTCTCAAAATGCCTTGAAAAAAAATAGTTAACCAACCAGGAGTTTGCAAACATTTATAAATTTGAGCAATAATAGCACCACAAAGTAAAGCAAACTCATTTTTAAGTTACACATCATTGAATTGGTTGTGTTATGGTAGGCAATATGATATATATATTTTTTAAGTAGAAAAGTAATAAAGTATATGAGAAAAAAACTATTATATTTTAAATATTATAATAAATAATATTTTAGAATTAAAATATTTTTAGCTAATAACATATCATATTATTTATATCAAAGACGTAAATCTACAAAAATATATAAAAAGACAACATATTCATGTACCATTGAGAAAGAAGAAAAATAGAACAAAAATGATTTTTGACTCTAACTTAGAAATGAATTAAAATAATTATTTTTAAATATAAAAAAACTAGTGAATCTTAAATCAAAATTGGAATATAAAAAAGGTGTTGAAAAAATTAATAATGGCACTAATCTTGTCTCTATGTATACTAACTAACAAAAAGGCCATGTAGAAGATTTTTAAAGACTATCAAGCTCATGAGCCAAGTATTGAATTTATAAGATAGTTCTATAGTGACTTCCTAAAATTAAAAAACTTCTAAAAGAAATTTCCATATCCATGTAGTAAATCCAAAAGAGTCTATAGAACTAATTTCTACTTAAGAAGATTTTTTAATATTTTATAAAAAAGATATTATTTATTTGGGAAATAACTAGCTTGATACCACTTTTTTACTACATAGACACCTCCTTGCCATGCACCCCTATATATACATAGTAAAACTCTTGTTTACACTTTAAAAATTTAGAATAAATTTACAACAAAAGAATCTCTATATGAAAAAATTATATAAAATTTATTATGAAATTTTGTTAAATTTAATTTAAAAAAAATACATATATAAGCCATTGCATGCAAATCTTTTATTATAAATTTATTCTAAAACTTTTTAGTGCAAATAAGAATTTTATTATATGTATATGAGGGTGCATGGCATGGGAGGTGTCCATGCAATAAAAGGAAGGTGTCTACCTAGTGGTTCTCTTTATTTAATATATACTTATCTACTTAAATTTATTTAAGTAATATGTGCATTTATTATAATATATTATCATTATAAAAAGTGTTACTTATGCTAAAGCTATACTTACAAACAAGTGTTGGTAAAGTAAACTTGTATCTATTTTTTTTTGTCTAGGCTATTTGAAATAAGAGGTATTCTTTTAATAAAATATTTTTATATATCCAAAAGAGAATTTTGGTTCTTAGTGGATATAATAATAACATTACTTAGTTTTTTAAAAGCTAGATTTTTAAAAAATATTTCAAAAAACTTAAAGTCAAATCTAAAAAATTTAATTACAAATTGATTATCTAATCTTAAGTCCAAAAATATAATACAAATATATTTATAAAAAATATAACAAAGATATTATGCTAAATAATAGAAAAAGAAATAAATAATAAAATTGATTTTCGAATTGAAATTTAATAATATATTATGAAATAAGAATTTATATCATCACATTTTAGATTGTTATAAAAAAATAAATACTATTTTTGTTGATATAAATATTTCTAATTGGAACTAAAATTTTAACTTTATAAATACTTATAAGATTGAGTATGGAATAGAACACATTTGAAATAAAATAATTAAAGAACTTAAATTAATTAAATATATTGTACTTATAGATATTTAGAACTATCAATAATAAAAATCAAATAATAAATATTTTTAATAAAATAAATTATAAAATTATAAAATATATAAAAATATATATATTTTTAAAATATTAATATTTTATATGTAAAAAATATACATATTATTTTTTATATAATTTATATTTTATAGAAATTAATAAATATGATAATATTTTAATAATATAGAATAAAATATATATATATCTATAGTATTTAATATCATCATTAAATAGGTATAATATAATTGAAGGGATGTAAGTTGTAATAGATACTTAAATTATTTAATTGAATAGAAGTAGCTAGATAGAAGTAAAATTAGATAGAAATATGTTAGGTAAATAATGCCTTTTTAAAAAATATTGACAATTTTTTTTAAGTACAAATTATATTTATAGATTCTTTTTGGCATGCTATATAGAAATAGAATTTTTTTATGTTAAAAAAGCCACTATGAAAACGTTCTACAACTTAAACATTTGATTTATAAGCCTTGTGGTTCTTTAAAAGCTTCCATATTATCTTTTTATTAATAAGTTTATTTGGAGACAAGACTAAAGCTATCTTAAGTCCTATTAATATTTTTTTTATATTTTAATATTAGTTCAAGACTTTATAAATTTTATGTACTTAACAATAACCATTTTAGTATCTTTATATTTTATAACATATATATTTTTTCATCTTCATTTTTAATAATACATGTGTCAATTATTTTTTTATAAATTTCTTTAGATTCATGTCTTTAATATAAATATAATTAATATGATTTTAATTTGAATAAGATATGTTCGTTAGAGATAATAAAAAAAATAAAACAAAATTAAAAAAAATCAATCATAATAGAAGCTAATAAATAATCAATAAATAATATTTACATTCATGAAGATTTATAATTAAAATTTAAAATTTTATTTTTATTTTGAGATGGATTATAAAAATATCATATAATATTTTTTCTTAAACTATTTATAAATTTTTTACAAATATTATTTATTACTATATATATTTTAAAGAAGATAATTCTTTTATTCTTGTACTAACTCAAACATTACTTATATATATTACATATTTAGGAGATTTTATACCTAAAAGCCACTTTGAAAGGCTATGGTATAAAAGCCTTATTAAGACTCTTGCTTGATGAAGAAAAAGTCTCTTTTGGAAGCGTTAGCCTGTGAAGGGAGTATAATGTGATAAAAAGCCATAAAATTGATAAAAGTATTTTTTTATTATAATTTTCTTACACAACTTTTAAAATCTTACTAAAAACCACCTCTTAAAATGGATTCAATAGAAATTTTAAGAAACAACACTATTTGTGCCATATAATAAAAATATGCATTCTACCTCTTTCTTCTTCTTCTTTTTTTTTTTTTTTAATAGAATTTTTAGAATTCATTTAGAATTTATTTAAAATTTTTTAGGAATTTTTAGAAGAATTTTTAAGACTTTGATAAAAATAAGTTTTATCACCTTGGGAGCCATTATGAAGAATTGGAATAAGATTTGAAGGTCACATGAAGTTCCTAGGCTAATTGGATGTTTTTGAACACCATGGTGAAGTTAAAATTGCAAAGTAAGGAGTTTTATTAATAAAAAATAGAAAGACCAATAGTTAGTGTAGTCCTTATAGGAAGAGGTGCACAAGTCCCATATGGGTTGTGGCATCTTGAATGTAGGTAGGAGGATAAGACTAAAGTCTCGTGGCCTCTCTAAGACACCCTTATACACTACTTATGAACTTTGGTGAGATTCAAACTCTTGATCTCTTAAGCAAATTACCCTTAAAATAAAAATTATTCACTTAACTTTTCAATTTTTTACCTTTTGTTTTTGAACTATCATAACTTATTCATAATAACTTGAATTTACATATTTTTTACATCATTAGAAAGATAAAAAAATTATCTAAATAAAAACATAATTTTTACTTTTTACTTTTACTTTTTAATAGGTGAAACCTAGTTAGACTAGATACTAAACCCCACCCAGCGTGATGGTCCAATCTCATCCATCAACACTTCCTGTCATACTAGTAGGTATGCCATTCTGTTGGCATATATGTCTACTAAGGATTCATGGAAAAATAGACATTTAACGATTCTGATGACAACCTGGAATATGCAAACAGTATCCAAGGCGGAACAAAAGTTTGAACAAAGCCAACTCAAAAACTCTTCACATGCCATCAAATCGACCACAACCAAGATTAAAGAAAGCTTCAACTACCCTACGGATCCTGCATTCAACTTCCAAGTGTACCTCCAAAGTTTTGAAACTAACTTTTCACATGTATCCTGGGGTAGTCAACATGAATCTACAGTAAATCCCTGCCCTCCCCCACAAAAATCTCACCAGGCTCTGAATCTAATGCGCACTGATAGTGAAGCTATTTCTAGAACTAAGTGTTCGGACGAGGGCTTCATCCTGATTTATCCAAACTTGTGTACCCTCATGTTTTACAGGTGAGACTATGCAGATGTACAATATTACTCACCGCAGACCTAGTCCTGCTGTGGATAAGCCGACGAGATTTCCATCGGTCTGACACCGTCATCTAGTTCCGCATCGGTCACTTGACTTGGAGGTGGCGCGTTGAAGACCATGGGATAGCTGTTGGCAGGTGCATTATCGGCCACTTGATTTGAAGGAGGTGTGGCATTGAAGACGATTGGAAACTTGGTAACACGTGGTTTGTCAGCAAGGATGTTCCGTTGCACCCTATCTATAAGAACTTTGGCTGGTGGCTCTTCACGTAAAGGCTCATCAACATACTCGTTGCTAACGTAATACCCAACTCTGAGGAACTCTTGTCCCATATACGAGCATGTCAACAATAGCACGGTGACTCCAATAATATCTTCCTCGGGGATTTTGGATGGCTCCGGTGGATCCGCCTGCAGAATTCCACGGAAATGTAAGCAGAAGATGTCTGTATTAGAAAATAGACACTAGTAGGACATAACCTGTTCTAAGCCATGTTCAAATAGACCAGATTGGTAAACCACTCAATTACAAGAGCCAGTTATCTCACTTTGAGAGATGTGTAGTTACTAGCTAGAAATCTAGGAAATCACTCGCCAAATTATTTAGCCGGTCACGTAATTACAACCCTAGTAGGTTTAACTATGCAGCTTGCTAAAACATTTATGCAAAGATGACACACCTGAAAAACAAATCTGTAGTTTCCAACGTTGACCGGACCAACAAGAACGCTCTCCAGGACTTGATCATACTTTTCATCCTCGGCAGACCCGACATATATCAGCTTCCATTCGAGATCTACATTGGTGAACAAGCAAAAGCAATAGTGAACTAATTAAGCAAATGGCTCTGAATTTTTAGTGTGCCCTGCAACGCAATGCGAGCAGCAACGCTTTTGCCATGTGGTATAGAATCAGCATAACAATAAGCTTAACACAGCCAAGTAAATAGATAAGTAAATCAGCACACTAGGCGGCATTGAAGAGTGAAAAAGACTTACCGTCTTTAAGTGGAACCAGACATTCGTATGAAATCTCGAATTGAAAGGGGTTCTGGAACATAGACGGATTGTCCAGCACGGTCACGTTCGTCACATTAACGGCACTCATTGTAGTAGCCTCCTGAGCCGCTACTGAGATAAGTGTAAGTCCAGTTTCAGAGAACTGAAGACGAAAGTGAACATAAGACTCCGGAAAACGGGCTTATAAAAATACACTCGGTGACTGATCAAGGCCAGACTGCGATCATGCAGTGCAGAGACCAAAACGTCATGCCCTCGGGGGCAATGAAACAACCTACAAACCGCTGACGCTTCAAAATTGAAGTTCAAAGTGCTAAAACCTGATTGAAAAGCAGAAAGGAGATAAGTAGCTTATATAGCCCAGCAAAGGGGGCCAAGCGCTGCCCCTGAACGGTATTTCAGACCACTTGACTTCAACTACACGCTACAGCCGAGTTGCTCTAGACAGCTTTGCATCCAGCGACGTACAGCAACCTCTTTGTGCAATCCTACAGAGACTAATCCACGCAGCAACAGACAATGTTGACCACCACGCCTGCATCAGAAGGAAAATGGACAGCTAATCAGAACCCGTCACAAGCTTCAGTAGGTGAGCATAGAATTATGATGCCAGACGATTCTTCAGCCGCTCTCCTTGCAAGTAAAAACAACGGAAGAAGACAAAAAGACTAGAAAAGCGGGGGTCACAGCCCTTGAGGAAGCTCGTGAATCTCTAGCGCACGAACCACGAGAAAGAATTTCATAGATACCAAGGTTGCTACTAAGCCTTAACATCACACTCAATGCGTCCCCCTGCTCAACCTAATTCAAACTGCAGAGCAGAAGGGAAAATGCCACTCCAGAAACAAGCCACGGAGTAAACCCGCGACCACAGCAAGATCCCAAACTAAAATCCGCAAGCCCAGTAACAAACACACACAGATCTCCTCCAAACCGTCGCTAACACCAATGCCATTCCCACTCACGCCATATGCTCCCCCAAAATATCCCTATGAGCATAACCTCGAGACAATGCCGCGGACTTCCACACCCTACTGTCACCTCCCGCAAACCCTAATTCACACGACCCGGCACTTACCCTTCTCCCGCGCCTGCTGAACCTCCAACTGTTGACTCATAGAAATGGAACTCTCGCAATCAATATAATTACTCGTCCACGAGAACGCCTTCCTAGGACAATCCCATCACCTTCAACGTAAGCTGAAAGCTTAAAAGCACCGAGACGCGATCCGCGGTCTGCTCTCAGAGGTGGACCAACAGAAACCTCGAGCACGGCTCAAAATTCGGACGAACAGTAGGTGGAACGAGGAGAGGCGGGGATGGAATATGGAATGAGGCAGGATTGACAAGAAGGCAATGGCCGCGACAGACGAGGGAGTAGGGTGACGGAGAAAGGTGCCAATTGTTGGAGAGGGGCCAAGGCAACCGAACGCGAAGCTGGAGAGACGGCGAAGAGGCCTTTGTTTGGCTCCGACGACGACGACGACGACGACGACAACGACGACGAAGAGGAGGGCAGGGAATGAGCCCATCCCCCGGCACCCACCTTTCCCTCCCAGCCCCCTCGCCTCCCGCCCTCCATCCCGCCCTTCTGGCCTCCGTCCGCCGCACCAAAACGCCATCCTCCAGTCGCACCATCGTTGGGCGGGAACTGGCGCTGTGTGTGCGCCCGAATTCGTTCACTTTGTCTTCGCCACGGCGCTTCGATCCTGATGGGAACAAATTGCTGACGTATTCCACATGGATATGTCTCATTATCTTTACAGTCATTCTATTTTAAGGGGTTACAACATTCAGAATATAACAGCACATTTTTATTCATTAGAAAAGTATATGTAAGCTTTTAGAAGCACTCAAATTCATATTGATGTAAAAGAAATCAAACAAACAAATATATAGTTATCAATCAAAGTTCCAAATATAAAGACACCAATTATACTGGAAGTAAACTAAAATCAATGCATGTTTGTCATCTTGAAAATATCAAAAATAATATCTTGTATAAAATATTCAAACTCATGTTATTTCATTTGTATATTTTAGATTTTATTATATATTATAAATTTATTTTTTGATAGTATACATTTATTTTAATTAGTTCTATATTCTTTTATAAGTTTTTAAATCTACTTTATTTTTTTAAGCTTAATTTAAAATATTATTTGCTAATAATATATTATTTAGAATAAAATTTAATTTAAAAAATTAATATTTCTACCTATACTTTTATTACTTCTCTCCATCAGATTGTCACGGACATATACATAATTACCTATATGATCAGATAGAACTAGATAAAAGAAGGTAAAAGCAGGTTAATTCCATAATATCTTTAGAGAAACTTCTTAGAAACTTCATAGACGTTGCTTTGACTTTATAAGTGTCCATAGTAGACTTTTGGATTAGAAACTTGGTCAATAAGTTAGCCACATGTCGCACATATTGGTAGCTTAAAGACTAAGCTAAATACGTGGCGAACATATAGGAAACTTGCCCTGCAAGTTCGACACGTGTCTTGTAAATTAGATACGTGTTGGAGGTCCTATAGAACGTCGCCACTTAGCTCTTAGGTAGATAGTATAAATAGAGACAAGAGTGAAGCCTTCTTCATTCTTGTCAACTCCTTTCTTGTTTCCAGTCTAGTTCAAGAGTCTCTAGTTTTCTTGTCTTTTGGCATTAGCCATTCCAGTTTCTTTTTAATACATATACTTCTTTATATTTATTTCTTTGAGAGAGGTCTTACTTGTTTATTTGATTTCATCTAGTTATTATCCTTGATAGATTGACAAGAGTACACATACAGTATCAGAGCTTTGTCTTTTCTTGATTAAGAGTGGATTACCCCTTTCTCTTGATAAGACAAAAGCATATTAGAAGTTGTGGAGTACCCACTTCTAAATTAATATTGTTTATAGAATTTTTTTTCTTTTGAGTGTGTGTTCCGTATTTCTTGAAGTAAGAGTAGACATCTTCCTTTCTATTATATTATCATGGCAGAGCTTGCAGAAATGAAGAGTGCAATGGCAAAAATGCAAGAGCAAATGAGAGAACTAATGCTTGCAATGCATCAACTCAGTTTACCACCACAAGGAGCATCAAGATTAGCAGGAAGTGAAGATGTAGAGATGGTTGGAGCTATGTCAATATCTACACCAAACCATGCTACCTCACCGATGATGGAGCACCGTTCAAACGTTAGAGAACCAAAAATCAGTTTGCCTGAGAAGTTTGATGGCACAAGATCTAAGTTTCGAGGATTCATCAATCAGGTACAACTGGTGATCGAACTTCAACCTCAGAGTTATCCTACGCAAGGATCTCAAGTTAGGTTTATTGGAACGTTACTTTCGGATCCTACCTTATCGTAGTTTTCATCTTTTCTTGAACGACGTGATCCAATATTGGATAATTTGGAGGCATTTTTTACGAAATTTTGATCGATGTATGGAGAACATGATGCAATTCGTGTTGCAACCAACAAGATTCGCATCCTACGACAAGGCAATCGATCAGTGTCATTATACGCTTCACAATTTTGACAACTAGCGATCGACATCAAGTGGGACGATGCTGCACTCATCAGTCAATTTCTCTACGGATTACAATATGAGGTAAAAAAGTTAATGCTCAATTTACCCGATCCTCAGACATTGAGTCAAGCAATTGATTTTGCTGTGAAGTGTGACAATCGACTTTTTGAGTTTCGATCCGAGAGTCGTACAAGGGAGCCTCAACGTTATTATTCAATGGCAATATCAACATCCTCACAAAACGTACATTCGGAAGTAGAAGACATGCAAATTGATGCGGTACGTTTTAAACCTCTTACTGAACAAAAAAATTAGGTGCGTGTTCAGGAGGTGTGTTGTTTATATTATTGGAGAAATATAAGCACAACACTCCAACATTATTTCAAGCGTGTAACTACAAAATGAAGAATTAAGGTTGTCAAAGAAGATAATATGTTAAAAAACAAATTTGTCCAGCCACAATAGGGACCGTTGTCGTGTGGCGTGAACTTCTATCTAGGAATACACCGGGTACCTAGCTGTAGAGAATTTTACTTAATATTTATTGGCTAAACTCTAATGAGTTATTTGTCCTTAATAAGAAGGACAAATACACACGATAGTATAAGAAAAAGGTTTTGTATGATTAAAACTTCTTATTTTAAAGTAGGTTTGTACATAAGTTTTCTCTATGATATGTAGAAAATCCTTAAAAACCTTTTAAAGACTCATCTATATACCAAAATCATATCATGGCTCTATACATCCACCTTTTACACCTCCATAAAGTCTTGGCTCCCAAAAACACCTTTAGTATGCACAAAAGTCCAAATTTGCAACAAAACCCTTAAAAATATATTTTCCCGCAAAGGATGTTTTTCTTTCCAAACTTTAGAAAATCATATCTTCTGATCCAGCCGTTCAGTCTTCTTCAAACTTTCAGGAAAGGTAGAATTCACCTTTAAGCTTTACCAGAAAAAAAATTCAACCGCAAATATACTTCCGATCGTTCGATATCTCAAAACCCCTAGCAGGTGCTTAAAACCCTAGCTCAGAGACACCCGAGCACTATTTTCTCTATATCTCACAAACCCAAAACCCTAATGCCACAAAAATTTTGCACATAGTCTTGTGACATAAACATATATACTCTTGAAAATTTTGAGCCAAAAATCTATCAAATTGACTAAGATATAGCTCAAAATGTAACCGCTAGTTAAGCAGAGTCACTTACTGCCTTTAGCTTACAAGCACTGACTTCAACTCGCAATATCTCCTTGATCCTAGCTTGGATTTTATCAAGATATACATGAAAAGTGTAGCCGAGAAAGTGCGCTTTCCAACCTCAGTCGCCGATCTTTGATTGCTCTCTGTATGCGCGAGATATATCCAAAAGAGTGACAGTATGTCCAAAATCGACACCCTAACTTTGAGTGCCTATAACTCCTTCATTAAAAGTCCAAATCATGCAAGATTTGCACCTAAACCATACCCAAAAACCTAAACCTGATGACCCTAGCCTCTGATGTTCGACTCTCCTCGAAAAACAAACCCTAACTCCTAATAAACCCTCAGGCAGCCTCCTTGAAGCCCATTGGGCATGATTTTTGGCCAATTAGAATAGAGATTTCTATCATCCACCTCTATTCATCCACATAGATGGCCAAACTACCCTTTTTACACTAAAGACCCTTTTCTAATCCTTCTTCTTATAAGATTTACATACTTGGTGCTTTAAGCACCAAATAAAAGAAGTAAACTAAGATCTTAAGGATCACCAATGTCTAACAAAGGTGACTTAAGATATATATAAGTTATTATCCATATAAAATTAATTTCAAAAGTCACTACTAAAAGAAAATAAGGTTGTATAAACCTTAATAATAATCCTTTTAATAGATCTTTTCTAAACTAGCAACCTAATCACATCCTATAACCAATAAAAGTCCACTGATATGGCTCTCATTTAGCTATGTAGTAAATTGTACATTAAATATACATGTACAATTTTTTCATATAGTAGCCGAACCACAACACGACACCGTGCAGCTAGAACCTTGTACAATTCCCAATAAAGGTCCTATTCTCTTCTCAGAATCCTCTCCTTGTTTTATGATTGATGCATATTTAGGACCAAAAAATTACAGAGCCTCTGCTTTATTAGATTCAGGAGCCTCAACATATTTTCTAGATGAACAATTTGTTAAGAATCATAAAATACCTTTAGTACAGAAATCTAAACCCGTACATGTAGAAATCATAGATGGTCGCCCATTGTTCTCAAGAGATGTCACTCATGAAACCCGTCCTATAAAAGTAACAATAGATGATCATAATAGATGTGTAACCTTTAACATAATTAAATCTCCGTCTAATCCAATTATTCTAGGTTTGTCATGGCTAGAAAAATATAACCCTCAAATAGATTGGAATTCTCATAGACTTGACTTTTCCCAGGATATTATTAAACATCCTATCGATCCAATAAAAAGCTACAAGCCTAGTATAATAAAACCTGTACTTATAGTTGCAAAAGCTTTTATACATGCAGCAAAAGAAGGATCAACTTTTGCTATTTACGCAACACCCATTTCTGATAGTGGAAAGGCTTCAAGTGGCATTCCAAGCCAATACCGAGACTATCAAGATGTTTTTGAGAAGAAGAATGCTGATATTCTTCCGGAGCATCGCCTATATGATTGTTCGATTGATCTCAAAGAGGGATCTCAGCCTCCTTTTGGACCAATCTACAATTTATCACAAAATGAGTTGGCTGAACTCAAGAAGTATATTGAAGAGAATCTGGCCAAGAACTTCATACGCCATTCCAAATCTCCTGCAGGAGCTCCAATTCTATTTGTGAAGAAAAAAGATGGATCATTACGAATGTATGTGGATTATTGGGGACTTAACAATATCACTATCAAGAACAAGTATCCACTACCTTTAATCTCTGGACTTCTTGATCAATTGAATCAAGCTAAGATCTATACAAAAATAGATCTACGAGGAGCATACAACTTGATTTGCATTAAAGAAGGAGATGAATGGAAAACTGCATTTCGAACAAGGTATGGACATTTCGAATATAATGTTATGCCTTTTAGACTCACAAATGCACCAGCTGCTTTCCAACATCTCATGAACGATGTTTTTCATGAATTCTTAGATGATTTTGTTATCTGCTACCTAGACGACATTTTAATCTACTCTAAGAACGTAGAAGAGCACAAAACACATGTTCGTCATGTCTTACAAAAACTCAGAGAAATAGGATTGTATGCCAAGATGGAAAAGTGTGTATTTCACACTACTCAAGTTGACTTCTTAGGATATATCATCTCAAATGATGGCCTCATGATAGATCCTAAGAAAGTCCAAACAATCATGGATTGGAAGATTCCAAAAACAGTAAGGGATGTACAATATTTTTTAGGATTTGCTAATTATTATCGAATCTTCATCAAGAACTTCTCTCAAGTTGCAGCCCCACTTACACGTTTGACTTGTAAAGACAAGCTCGAGTGGAGTAAAGAAACAGAAGTATCATTTGAAGCACGCCCGGTGACCGGCATGATTGTATCGTGGGTGATTTTTAAGGCATTTTGTAAACGAGCGCCGACTTTGCTTTGGGTCTTGATATTGTCACATCATTCATGATGTACTGGCCTCTCATCGGTAACTTTTTCATTCATAAAATTTTTTGGCAGCGAGATCAACTTCTGAAATCCACAATAAGAACTTCGCAATTGTGGATTCTTTTAAAAGAAAGGTGACATTATCTAAGAGGCTTCAGTCCAGTCCTTTAACTGTCACGGATCCTGATAACCTCGAATATTTCGTAATAAAATGCGTGTTGAATGGTCGTCGAGCTCATTCAGATGGGCCGGAAGTGGCACCTGTTCATTATTATATCGACGAAAACAACAAGGTCTATCCGATGCCCTTTTTAGATGTTCTTATCTTGTACCAAAAGAAGGAAGTCTCACGGCTTTGATCAACCGAAGAACAACTCTCTTGAAGCGGGAGCAATTTTATCTTAAAGACATGATAGTGACAATCCTATTATATAACTTTTACCAAGCAAGTCGATTAAGTATGTCTCGAGATCTCTTAGTATGAAATTAAAATTATTCTTCTAGAATCTTATGATATTTTGAAGTTTGAATTCAAGAAAATCTACTCTATTTGAGGGCGCTTATATGTTACAAAAGGTGAAATTACGTGTTCTTGGCTCGTCATCGGAAGGTGCTGGGTTGGTCAATGGGTCAAGTTAGACTACAGAGTTAATAAGAATCGGATAGTGAACCGATCTGGGAGCGAGAAACGTACGGTAAACATGTGATGTTTGTTCAAGATCAAATACTCCTCGCCACCGACCCTACGGACTTCTTTAACCATTACCCATTCGAGAACAACCATGGTCTTCTGTGTCTATGGATTTTATCACGGATCTTCCAAACTCAGGTTCTTATGACTCTATATTCGTGATAGTAGGTCGTTTCACTAAGATGGCACATTTTATACCATGTAAAAAATCTATCACAGGCAAAGAAACAGCTAAGCTTTTCCTTGACAATATCTACTGCTATCATGGATTATCTAAGGATATTATATCGGATAGGGGAACTCAGTTTGTATCGAGATTTTGGAGAACACTTTTCAAGATTTTAAAGGTGGATATAAAGCTATCTTCAGCTTTCCATCCTCAAATTGATGGACAAACGGAGCGCGTAAATCAAGTCTTGGAGCAGTCTTTGAGATGTACCATCAACTACCAACAAGATGATTGGACAACTCTTTTACCATTGGCAGAGTTTGCTTATAATAATACGGTACATTCTTCTACACAACAAACACCTTTCTTTGCCAATTATGGTTACCATCCATGACTTGATACTTTTGATTATTCGAAAGTTGACAATCCTGCAGTGGAAGACTTGGTAAATCATTTGTCAGAACTACATACAACAATGAAGGCACAATTAAAGGAAGCTCAAGAACGACAAAAAATAAACGCTGATGCGTATCGAAAGAAACAACCACAACTCAGCGTAGGCAACAAGGTATGGCTACTTTGTCGCAATATCAAGACTACGCGACCTTGTGACAAGTTGGACTATCGTAAGCTTGGACCTTTTCGTATTTCTGAACAAATTAATCCAGTTGTATATCGATTACACCTACCCGAGTCTATGAAGATCCACCCTGTATTCCACGTGTCTCTTCTTGAACCATATAAGACAGTGAACATACCAAGAAGAAGACAAGTGCCACCTCTTCCTATAGAAGTGAACAATAATGACAAATTTGAAGTAGAAGAAGTCTTAGATTCAAGGCGGCGCCGAAATAGGTTGGAATATCTTGTTCACTGGCACGGTGTCGGGGTAGAGAGAATCTGCCTCAAGAAAGCGCTGGGCTTCTGGCTGCCACTAATTACTCAAGCAAGATTCAAGTATAATAAAAACCCCCAATTTTATATAAAAGAGATCTCCATAGGGCTATTACACCCAATACACAAGCCTAATTTCCTCAAACCACTCAAAACATAACAAAATACTCTAAACCCTCATTCTCCCGTAGGAAGGGAATTTTTTCCGAACTTCAATAACCCATAACTTTTAATCCAACCGTCCAAAACTACTCTAAATTTACATGAAGTACTGATATATTCTTCACAACTACCACCACAAATTTCAACCGTCGATTCATTATCGATCTTTAGATATCGCCAAAACCCTAGCAGTAGCTTTAAACCCTTGTTTACAAATACCCGTGTACTAAATTCTTCATATCTCACAATCTAAAAGTCCAAATGCTATGAAACTTTGATTTATAGCTTCTTAGCACAATAATACACCTTTTTGGAAATTTTTAGACAAAAATTCGTCCAAAAACTTAAGATATGGCAAACCCCATCACCATCAACAAAACGGTCTACTTACTGCCTTGGAATTGGATGCGCTGTCTTCAACTCTTCATATCTCCTTCGTCTAAACTCAAAACTTAAGAATTCCTTCATAATAGACGTAGATCTTGAAATCACCTTTCCAACCGCACCGTCCGATCTCCAAAAGCCTCCGTACAACTCCGCGAAATCCCAAAAGAGTGACAGTATGTATAAAATCCACTCTCTAACTTTGAACAAGTATATCTTCTTCACCCTAACTCCAAATCGCCTAAAATTTCCTCTCAAACTATACCCAAAACCCTAAACTTTACAACCCTACCTCTGAAATTGCAATCCTCCTTTGAAGTCGCCGAAAACCCTTGTTAAGGTCGCGGGCAGCCTCCTCAAAGCCCATTGGGCATGGTATTCGACCAATAGGGATGAAGTTCCCTATTCCTTGCCTTCATCCGACCATGGCTTGATTTCATCCCTCCCAATTAGCCTCTTACTAGCTTAAATTTTCATCCTTAAGTCCCCACCTTCTCTCAAGGCTTCATACTAAACATTTAGACCTTATAATTTTTAAATACCATAACTAAATAGGTAAAATAAAATAAAATAAAGTTTCTTCTATCAATCATTTTTAATTTAACTTACTAACCATTCTAACACATATCTAAATCTATAAACATATTAGGCATTTTGAGTGGATTTTACATACTGTAAGCAATTACAGTACGACAACGGATACGATATTAGTGAGCGCACATGGGAACCAGCAAAAAATCTGGCGAATGCAGCGAGGAAGGTGGAGATCTTTCATCAACAACATCCATCGAAACCAAGATGAAGACTTTCCCTATAAAAGAAACAAGATGTAGGCAAGATAACATTCAACTTTCTATCCTTGTTTGTAGCTTCTTTGTATTTTGTGACGCTAAGGAGATGGAGAATCAACAGCCAGCGGATTTGACTCAAGAGCCTTCATTTGCTGACCTACCGGACGAGACATTGCGACTGTCACAACCCTCAAGACGACGCAACCGAGATGAAGATCTTCAAGAATGACATGTTCTTCCTCGAATAGATGGCGAGATACAACGTGTTTGGTATCACGACCTTGGAAGAGATTCTCGATGTTTGATGATTTTATTGGAGATAGGAACAACTCCTGACGGTGTTCCAAATGTGATATTCGAAGGAAGTTATGAAGGTCACAACAATGATCAAATAACAGGGTGGTCTTTTTGCCCTAGAATGGGATACTATCGATGGGTGAGAGGACTCATCAATTACCTTCGAAGAGAATAAAGATCAGAAATGTGGCAAATACTATTCGCCACATCTTAGACTTTCTACACATGTAATCACCGCTCCTCGTGGAACTCGTCCTTTAAAGGGGGAATAATATCACGGACATATACATAATTACCTACATGATCAAATAGAACTAGATAAAAGAAGATAAAAATAGGTTAATTCTATAATATCTTTAAAGAAACTTCCTAGAAACTTCATAGACGCTGCTTTGATTTTATAAGTGTCCATAGTAGACTTTTGGATTAGAAACTTGGTCAATAAGTTAGCCACATGTCGCACATATTGGTAGCTTGAAGACCAAGCTAAATACGTGGCGAACATATAGGAAACTTGCCCTGCAAGTTCGACACGTGTCTTGTAAATTTGATACGTGTTGGAGGTCCTATAGAACGTCGCCACTTAGCTCTTAGATAGATAGTATAAATAGAGACAAAAGTGAAGCCTTCTTCACTCTTGTCAACTCCTTTCTTGTTTCCAGTCTAGTTCAAGAGTCTCTAGTTTTCTTGTCTTTTGGCATTAGCCATTCCAGTTTCTTTTTAATACATATACTTCTTTATATTTATTTCTTTGAGAGAGGTTTCACTTGTTTATTTGATTTCATCCAGTTATTGTCCTTGACACAGATAATGCTTGAGAAGTCCAACACACTTTGGCCAATTAGTTCCATGTCCCTAATAATACTATGATTGTTATAAATGCCTAATCTTAGTCACTAGTTGTAATTGAACAAAGCAACATCTTCAAATCAAGTCAAATGTAGTTACTCAAGGAATTCATTAACACAAAATGGCTAACCATTGTTCATTGTGTCAACCATTTATAGATAGTATGTCAAGGTAAAATTCACCGTTCAATTCCAAATTATAAGATGGCATCACTTAAGAGTTTCTTGTAATTGGTGGTGTGAAGTGAAGGAAGCAATTAACAAGAACAATAAAAAGAACAACCACACAACAAGTGAAATAAATAGTATTAAGCAAGTGTACAATTTAAAATTAAGTCATAATTTGTTCACTATATTTTTATCAAATAAAAAATAAAAATATAAAAATATAAATTATATTTTTGAGTAGATAATTTTTTTATCTTTTCAATGATATAAAAAATATATAAATTCAAGTTATTATGAATAAGTTATGATAGTTCAAAGATGGAATGCAAATAATAAAAAAATTAAGTGGAAATTTTTTACTTCAAGGGTAATTTGCTTAAGAGATCATGAGTTCGAACTTCACCAAGGATTACAAGTAGTATATATGAATATCCTAGAGAGGCCACGAGGCCTTAGTCTTATCCTCCTACCTACATCCTAAGTGCCACAACCTATATGAGACTTGTGCACCTTCCTTCCTATAAGGACAACATTAGCTGCTGGTCCTCCTATTTTCTACTAGTAAAATTTATTTTTTTGCATTTTTGACTTCACTGTGGTGTTTAAAAACATCCAATTAGTCTAAGAATTGTGTATGGCCTTCAAATCTTACTCCATTTCTTCATAATGGCTCCCTAGATGGTAAAATTCATTTTTATTAAAGTCTTGTCAAGGACACAAGAATACAGAATAAGAGACTTGAAACCAAGACAAGGTTTCAAGAAGAAACCAACAAGAACTTAAATTAAACAAATAAGTACATGAACAACATCAAAAAAGATGAGTTAGAACTCCAAGAGAAGTGTTGTCGAGATTGAAGAACTCTTCAGCCTCAATCCCTATATATGCTCTTATCTAAGACGCTTTCTGAGCAGCTTCCATCAATTTAAGAAGCTTCTCAAGTAACTTTTGCCAATTAGGAAGCTTCTTGAGTTCTTTCCACTAATTGGAAAGCTACTTGAGCTCCTTCCACTAACTGGGAAGCTACTTGAGCTCCTTCCACTAATTGAAAAACTTCTCAACCGACTTTCATCAATTAGGAAGCTTCTAAAATGTTTTAGAAGGTTTTGTAAACTTCCGAAGTATATGTCCCTAACATCACTCTCTTTTCTAATGACAAGTCTCAAGATGAGCTCAAATTATATACATAAGAAATTAAGAATACACTATACTAGTAAAACTATATATTTTGTTTTCTGTTCTTGAGCAATGGATTCTACTGGTCCTCGAAGAAATTGCCTATGGCCTTGAGCTAGTACCTCCATTGTTGAAACTGCACTGGTTTGTTTGAAGCTTGCATGGCAAATGAATCTTCTGAGTCTTGTTCTTTCAATGCTTGAAGGCTGGACATAGTGACTAACTTGCTTCTACTACTCTATTCTATCTTGGAATAGATAACTTCATATAGATGAAGGCTTTAGTTAACTCTTTCCCTCTTTATAAATATTCCTTGAATCCAATCTTCACTAAGAAGTTATGATCAAATACGTTTGGATTTGTGAAAATAAAATCGATGAAATTCTTATATCTTTTGAGGTGCATTGACAAGATTTGCGACTAATTTCCATGTGTGTTCATTAATATCATAGCTCCGCCAATGAACCACATATTCCAATTTGCCTCACCTTCGTTGTGAATCAAGTATCTTTTCAACCTTGTATTCTTCATGGTCTTCAATTTCAATACTAGGTGGCATTTATTGTATTCTTCTCGGAATGTACGATTCTCTATAAGGTTCTAAAAGAGAGACATGATAAATTGGATGTATCTTCATAGTAGATGGCAATTCTAAGTAATATGCCATTGAATTGATTTGCTTCTGGATAAAAAATGGTTCCAACCTTCGATAGTCCAACTTATTGCATGGCCGCTTAGTCTTGATATTCCATCAAAGAAACCATATATTATTTCCAATTTAAAAAGTAGGCAATTGATTCCTAAATTTATCTATAGATATCTTGTAAGCATCTTGAGCTGCTTATAATTGAAGCTTCAAGGTTATTTGGTGTTGCGATAGCTGCTTTGTAAATCCTTTAGCCACTAGATTATTGTTCTTTGGCATACTCTACAGATCAAACTTCAGATGATATCTATAGTTGGAATAAAACGGTATTTATTCAGTTGAAGCATGAATAATATTATTATATGTAAACTCCGCTAATGGTAGATACGAGGTCCAATTGTCTTATTGATAGTTAATGCTGCATCGTATATATTGCTATACAACTTGATTAATTTGTTGTGATTGACCATCAATTTGAGGATGAAAAGCCAAAGAAAGTTTAATATCAACCTTTAATATTTTAAAAAGTTATTTCCAAAATTTAAATATGAATTGGGTTCCTCCATTGGATACGATATTATTTGGTAGGCCATGCTATCGATATATGTTTTTGAGAAAGAGCCTTGCCGTTTCTTCACTAGATATAGTATTTTTACAAAAGATGAAATGAGCCATCTTTGTAAGTTGATCAACTACTACAAAGATGCTGTCCAATAAATTGGATGGTGGTAGATCTGTAATGAAGTCCATTGAGATAAAGAATCATGACTGTTTTGGAATAGGTAAGGGTTGTAAAAGTCTATAAGAGCAATGTCGAGGATTTTTGGACCTTGAACAGATATTATAAGAGAGCACAAAGTTCTTCACTGCCTTTCACATTTGACGCCATTAAAAATCTTGGAAAATAAGTTCCAAGGTCTTATTAAATCCAAAATGACTCGTAGTAGGAAAGTCATGGTGAGATTAAACTTCAAAATATAAAAGATCTTTCTCAAATTTGAACTTATCAAAATGTTGATAAATTCAAATTTCAAGCAATGTTTGACATCAAGGACGAAAGCGTCATTAGTAATTACAACACACACCTCATTGAAGAAGCTAGAATCAATAGGTGCTGATGCAATAATAGCACAAATGTAAAATTGCTTTGGTTTCAACAAAGTTGTATATTATTGATCAAATGTTGTCTTCCCTATCCTTGGTACAAGATATAATCTCCTTGATAGAGCATCAGACAATTCTTATTGCTTCCTAGGGTGATAAATGATAACAAAGTTGAATCAAGATAATTATATATTCTATCAAGCTTGGCAGTGATTAAGAACCTGAGCTGACATAAAATATTCTAAATTCTTGTGATCTATATATACAATCACAAGATGCATTGCTTCTTTAAAAAAATGACGCCATTCTTCAAAAGAATCCACAATAGCAAAAAATTCCTTATAGTAGATTTTATAATTAATTTTGATAGTAGAGAACTTTCAAGAATAAAATGTAACAGGATGGAATTTGTTATCTATATTCATTTGTGAAAGTACTGCCTCTAATGCAAAATTTGAAGTATTAGTCTCCAAGTAGAATGCCTTTGTAAAGTCTAGATGCACCAATATTAGAGCTATAATAAACGCCATCTTAAAGTCTTAGAATGCTTGCTCCGCTTGAGGCTCCTATTTTAACTTATCCTTACATGTCAATCGAGTAAAAAGGGCGATAATTTGAGAGTAATTTTTGATGAAGATCTGATAGAAGTTAGCAAATTAAAAAAAAACATTATACATCTTTTACATTCTACAAAATGGCCCATTGCATAATTGCCTCTACCTTCTAGAGGATCTATTGTCAAATCCTTAGTAGATACAATATAAGTTGATAAAATACATATTTATTTGATTTGGCATACAAACCTATATCTCACAACTTTTATAATACCAACTTAACATGCTTCTTGTATTCCTTCATATTTTTTGAATAGATCAAGATGTCATCAAGATAATTCACCACAAACTTGTCCAAATACTCTCGAAAGATGTCATTCATTAAATGTTGAAAGATAGCAAGTACATTTGTTAGTCTAAAAGGCATGACATTATATTCAAAATGTCCATACCTTGTCCAAAATACAATCTTCCATTCATCTCCCTCCTTGATCCATACCAAGTTGTATGCTCCACAAAGATCTATCTTAATATAGATCTTGACTTGGCCGAGCTGTTCTAAGAGTCTTGAAATTAACAGTAGTGGATAACAATTCTTTACCATTATTTTATTCAATCCTTGATAATCAACGCACATACGTAAGGAACCATCTTTTTTCTTCACAAAAAGTATAGGTAACTTGTTGGAGATTTTGAATGCTTGATGAAGTTCTTTGCAAGATTTTCATCAATATAATCTTTTAGTATTGAAAACTCATTTTGAAAAAGATTATAGATTGGGACAAAAGGTGGTTGCGCTCCTTCTTGAAGATCTATAAGACAATTGTAGGGTTGATGTTCCGACAATATATCAACATTTTTCTTTTGAAAAACATCTTGAAATTTGTTATACTACTCTGGAATACTTGCTAATGAAGTCATATCTTTTTTAATTAGAGTCACATAAATAACAAATAGTGTACCTTCTTTGATCAATCTTATGAAAGCTCTTATTCCAACAAATAAAGGTTTACCAATTTGTGGCTTTTTTATAAATTTTTTTGTAGGAATCTCTATCAAAAATGTTATTTCTTACAATCTCCAATCTGTTGACGGATTATGCTTTTTCAACCAAGATAACCTAAGAATAACAAGATTTGAAGGAGTCTTAATAACATTGAATACAATCTACTTTTGTGATCTTTGAACAATATTTCTATAGGCGTGGTTTTATGGATGATACTACTAGAGGATAAGGGTCGTCCATCTATTACCTCTATATGAATAGGTTTGGATTTTTGTACTAAAAGAATTTTATGAAGCTTAATAAATGCCTTATCTACAAAATAAGCAGATGCCTCCGACTCTAATAAAGCAATTATTTGAAGCTTTTGAGGGCCAAAATACAAACGGATTATAAAATAATAAGCAAGTTGAGCAGAAAGAGATGAACTTAAATAATTTTATAATATTGGATTGTCCAACCGCACGATCTCTATTGTGGCTAAATATTGTCATTTTCCTAAATAATTGCACTTCTAATTTTTGCAATGAGTTGATTTTGTTTCTTTAAGCAATTACCAACCTTGTAGCCTTCCTCACGACAATATAAGCACAGACCTTCTTCCATCCAATGCATCTTTTTTTGTGGACTAAGAGGTTTAAATTGTACTACATCAAGTTGCATATCTTCTACTTCTGAGTGTGAATTCAAAATGCTTGTTGATGTAACAAGAATATGTTGGATTGCATGTTGTCTTCTTAAAGCCCATGAATGTTGATCTTGTTGATGTTGAAATAATCGATTATCATATTTTACGGCTTGGCTAATGGCTTCATTGAGCAATTGTGGATCTGAAAGCAATAATAATAAATCCTTCATATCATCTTTTAATTTCTAATAAAATTGGCTCATTAAGGCTTTTTCATCTCAATTGATGTCGTATACTATTTGCCTAAAATCAGATATATAGACTAATACAGAGCATGCTCTTTGACATAATACTCGGATCTTAGCTGTTGTCCACCAAGCCTTGTCATGTTTTCCAAATGCTTCCACAAATGCTTCCATGAAAATTTCAAAGTTGTTCAAAATTGGTGATTTTTTTTCAAACAAGGGAGCAAACTATAATAGTGCTTGTTTCATAAGCAAGATGCCAACCAATCTAACCCGTGATTCTTCTGTCAGATAAGTATCAAGTTATAGAACTGTTATCAATCAAATTTGGTTTACAAATCCTCAAAATTTTGAACACATACTATCTTACTTCTCCGGAAGACTAACTCAAGATTCCTTACGTTTTTGAACAAGTAGATTTTTTTGACATAGTATAGATAGTACTGCATCCTCAAGCGCAAAAGTTGGAGGTGGATGTAGTCTAAATTGTGATACTCTAGTTGTTGCGTCGTTATGAAGTTTTGCAATAATTCCTTCAATCTTTGCAGTCCTAACAAATAAATTAGTAAGAGCACTTATGATTGCATCTAACTTGGATTCAAAAGATTTGGTCATACTAATATCTTGACTTCCAGTCATTTTAAGAGAAAGAAAAAATGAATGTGTATAAGGCAATATCAGTTTAGAAGAGGATAATCCACAATCTCTAAAATGCTTAAGACCTTCAAGAAGAGAGGTGATCCACTCTCTCATAAGAGGGACAAAGCTCCAATATTGCAATGAAGAAAATATCAATTTAGAGGAGGATAATCTGGAACCTCTAAAACACTGGTATATCTTTGAATAGAGGAATAATCTACTCTCTAATAAGAAGGATCCAACTCTGATATTAAAAATGAGGTTAGTCTTGACAAATTGTCAAGGATATAAGAATATAACACAAGTGACTTGAAACTAGGATAAGGTTTTCAGAAGAAACCAACAAGACCTTGATTAAACAGATGAGTACATGAACAATATCAAGAAAGGTGAGTTAGAATTCCAAGAGATGCGTTGTCAAGACTGAAGAACTCTTGAACCTTGATTCCTATATATAATCTTGTTTAGGATGCTTCTTGAGTGGCTTCCATCACACTAAGAAACTTCTCAAGCAGCTTCTACCAACTGGGAAACTTCTTGAGTTCTTTCCATTAACTGGGAAGCTATTTGAACTCCTTTCACTAATTGGAAAACTTCTCAAGCAACTTTCACCAATTAAAAAGCTTCTAAAATATTGTAGGAGGTTCTGTGAACCTTTGAAATGTATGTCCCTAACAAGTCTTCAAAATTGTTCTAAAAATTCTTAAAAAATTCTAAATAAATTCTAAAAATCTTTATAATATTTTTGACATAATAATATCAATTTAAGACTATTTTATTCTATCTTGGTGATTTTTTATAATAATAAAATTAATTTAAATCAACTTAAAATCCTATTTTTTATATAAATAATTAAAAAGATATGAAGTTTATTTTTTATACTTTTTCTACCTATTACATAGTATTTATATATTTTTAATAAGTAATATATACAAATAAAAGGCCAATATAGATATTGCTCTCAAAAACTAAATATTAGTTTTTTTAATTAAAAAAAATAAAAAAAATAACTAAGATAATTGCTTCCTAGACTTATTAAGACTCCTATTTTATGACTTTTTTCTAATAAGACTCTTGTAACTTATAAACTCTTTTAAATTCTAATAAATATTTAAATAATCAAATAAAGTCTCTAATCTTAATATTTTAATATTTAAATAAGCTAAAATTATAATATTAACTAATCCACCAATTAAGATTTATTGATAGGATCTACATAATATATCAATATTTTTTTTTTGAAAAACATCTTAAAATTTGCTATATTGTTTTAAAATATTTGCCAATAGAATCATATCTTTTTTACGTAGAATTGCATATATAACAAACAATGTACCTTCTTTGGCCTATTTTATAAAAGTCCTTGCTCCAATAAACAAAGGCTTATCAACTCATGATTTTTTATAAATTTTTTTTGTAAGGATTTCTATTAGAAATGTTATTCTTTGTAACTTCTAATCTATAAATAGATTATACTTTTTCAACTAAGAAAATATGAGAATAATAGGATTTGAAGGAGTCCTAATAATATTAAATACAATTTGATTGCTATGATCTTTGAATGACACTTTTAAAGGTGTGGTTTCATAAGTGACACTTTCAGAGGATAAAAATCATCTATCTATTACCTCTACATGAACAAGTTTGAATTTTTGTATTAAAAGAATTTTATGAAGCTTAACAAACACCTCATCTATGAAATAAGTGGACGCATCTAAATCCAATAAGACAATCGTCTGAAGCTTTTGAGGGCCAAAAGACAAAAAAATTATAAAACAACAAATAGATTGAGTAGAAAGAGAAGAATTTGAATTGTTTTGTAATATTGAATTGTCTAGTTGTATGGTTCCTATTATAATTAAATATCTTTATTTTCCTGAACAATTATACTCCTGATTTTGGTAATGTACTGATTTTATTTTTTTGGACAATTGCCAACTTTGTTACCTTCTTTGCCACAATATAAGCATAGATCTTCTTCCATCCAACTGTCACAGACATAAGATTTATTCCAATAATTATCTATGTAATATAGATTAATAGAAGTAGATAAAATAAATTGAATTGATAATATCTGATAGAAAAGCTTCCTAGAAGCTTCATAGATGCAAAATCACCTTTATACATATCTATAGGTGATTGGTAGGTTAAAAACTTGGTCAACAAGTTAGCCGCATGGCGCACATATTGGTAGCTTGTGGAACAAGCTAGCTATATGTCGCATATATTGGTAGCTTATGGAACAAGTTAGCTATATGTCGCATATATTGGTAGCTTGTGGAACAAGCCAAGTACGTGGCGCACATGTGGAAAACTTATCTTGCAAGTTTGACATGTGTCTTACAAATTAGACACATGTAAGAAATCTTATAGAATACCGCCACATAGCTCTTAGTTAGATAATATAAATAGAGACAAGAGTGAAGCCTTTTTTATTCTTATCAATTCTTTTTTTGCTTCTAGTGCAGTTTCAAGAGTCTATAATTTTTTTGTCTTGTGGCAATAGCTATTCTAATTTTTTTTAATATACATACTTCTTTACTTCCATTTTGTTATACTTATTAATAGAAGTTTCATATATTTATTTGCTTTTATCAAGTTCTTATCCTTGACAGATTAATAAGAGTACACATACAATATCAGAGCTTTGTCTTTTCTTGATTAAGAGTGGATTACTCCTTTCTCTTGATAAGACATAAGCATATTAGAAGTTGTGGATTATCCACTTCTAAACTGATATTGTTTCTAGAATTTTTTCTTTTGAGTGTGTTATAATATATTTCTTAAAGTGAAAATAGACACCTTCTTTCCTATTGTATTATTATAGCAAAGCTTACAGAAATGAAAAGTGCAATGGCACAAATGCAAGAGCAAATGAGAGAGCTAATGCTTGCAATGCATCAACTCAGTTTACGACCACAAAGAGCAACAAGATTAGCAAGAAGTGAAGATATAGAGATGGTTGGAGCTATGTCAATATCTATACCAAATCATACTACCTTACCTATGATAGAACACTGTTCAAATATTAAAGAATTAAAAATTAATTTGCTTGAGAAGTTTGATGGCACAAGATCAAAATTGCAAGGATTTGTCAATCAGGTACAAGTGGTGATTGAACTTCAACCTTAGAATAATCCTACGCAAGGATCTCAAGTTAGATTCATTAGAGCAATACTTTTGGATTCTGCTTTATCATGATTTTCATCTTTTCTTGAACAATGTAATCAAATATTGGATAATTTGGAGGCATTTTTAGCAGAATTTTGATCTATGTATGGAGAGCATGATACAATCCATATTGCAACCAATAAGATTTGCATCCTATGACAAGACAATCGATCAATGTTATTATATACTTTACAATTTTGACAACTAGTGACTAATATCAAATGGGATGATGGTGCATTCATCAACCAATTTTTCTACGGATTATAATATGAGGTAAAAAAATTAATGTTCAATTTATCCGATCTTCAAATATTGAGTCAAGTAATTGATTTTGTTGTGAAGTGTGACAATCGACTTTTTGAGTTTTGATCGGAGAGTTGTACAAGAAAGCCTCAACGTTATTATTCAATGGTAATATCAATGTCATCACAAAACCTACATTTGGAAATAAAAGATATGCAAATTGATGCAGTATGTTTTAAACTTCTTACTAAACAAGAAAAGATTTGGCGTTGTTAAGGAGGATTATATTTATATTGTAGAAAATCTAAAGATACTGTTCAACATTGTCCAAAGAAACGACACAATTACAAAATGAAGAGTATAGCTATCAAAAAAGACAACATGTCGGAAAACAAATTTGTCCAGTTACAATAGAGACTGTGCAGTTGGAACCTTGTACAATTCTTACTAAAGGTCCTATTCTTTCTTCAGAATCCTCTCTTTGTTTTATAATAGATGTATATTTAGGACCAAAAAATTACATAGCCTCTACCTTATTAGATTCAAGAGCCTCAACATGCTTTCTAGATAAATAATTTGTTAAGAATTGTAAAATATCTTTAGTATAGAAAATTAAATCCGTACATGTAGAAGTCATAGATGACCATCCATTGTCTTTTAGACATATCACTCATATAACCTATTCTATAAAGGTAACAATAGATGGTCATAATATCTACGTAATCTTTAATATAATTAAATCTCTATCTAATCCAATTATTTTAGATTTATCATGGCTAGAAAAATATAATTCTCAAATAGATTAGAATTCTTATAGACTTGATTTTTCTCAGAATATTATTAAACACCCTGCCAACCAAGTGAAAAGCTATAAGTCTAATATAATAAAATCTGTACTTGTAGGTACAAAAGCTTTTATATACGCAATAAAAAAATGATCAATTTTTGCTATTTATGCCATACCTATTTTTGATGGTGGAATTCCAAGCTAATATCTCGATTATCAAGACATTTTTGAAAAAAAGAATATAAATATTTTTTTACAGCATCATCCGTATGATTATTCAATTGACCTCAAAGAAGGAGCTCAGCCTCTTTTTGGACCAATCTACAACTTATCACAAAATGAGCTAGCTGAATTCAAAGAATACATTGACAAAAATTTAGCCAAGAATTTTATACGTTATTCAAAATCTCCTGCAAGATCTCTTATCTTGTTTGTAAAGAAAAAAGATGGATCACTATAGATGTGCATAGATTATTGACGACTCAAGAAGATTACCATCAAGAATAAATATCCTTTATCATTGATATCTGAATTTTTGCATCAATTGAATCAAGCTAAGATCTATATAAAAATAGATCTACGAGAAGCGTATAATCCGGTCCGCATTAAAGAAAGAGATGAATGGAAGACTACTTTTTGAACAAAGTATGGACATTTTGAATATAATGTTATGCCTTTTGGACTCACAAATGCACTAGTTTTTCAACATCTCATGAATGATATTTTTCGTGAGTTTTTAGATGATTTTGTTATTTGTTGCTTAGACGATATTTTAATCTACTCTTAGGATGTAAAAAAATATGAATTACATGTTTGTTGTGTATTACAAAAACTTAAAGATATCAAATTATATGCCAAGATGGAAAAGTGTGTATTTCACACTACTCAAGTTGATTTTTTAGGATACATCATTTTGAATGATGGTCTCATGATGGATCCTAAGAAAATCTAGACAATCATTTTTTGAAAGATTCAAAGAACAATAAAGGACATGCAATGCTTATTGGAATTTGTCAATTACTACTGAATCTTTATCAAGAATTTTTTTCAAGTTGTAGCTCTACTTACACATCTAACTTGTAAAGACAAATTCAAGTGGAATAAGGAAGCAGAAGCATCATTTGAAGTATTAAAAATAGCTTTTATTTTTGCACCAATCTTATATCGCGTCAACTTTTTTAAGGTATTTTTTATGGAAACAGATGCTTTAGACTTTGCTTTGGATATAATATTGTTACAAATGGGAGCAGATGACAAATTCCATCCAGTAGCTTTCTATTCCAAAAAAATTTCAATAGCAGAGATCAATTATAAAATCCACAATAAAGAATTTTTTGTAATTTTGGATTCTTTTCAAGAATAGTGCCACTATTTAGAAGGCGCTTCTAGTCTAGTCACTATATATACAAATCGCAAGAATCTTGAGTACTTTATGTCAACACGCGTATTAAATCGTCGTGAAGCTTGTTGGAGCATGTCTTTGTCAAGATTCGAATTCATCATTATTTATTGGCTAGAAAAACAACAAGGTTTGTCCGATGCTCTTTCTAGATGATCTTATTTTGCACCAAAAGAAGGAGATGCAGCTTTTAATCAACAAAAAATGATCCTTTTGAAATCAGAAAAATTTCATATTCGAGCAATAAAATCAACATTGATTGTTGATTTAACATTTCTCAAGCAAATCTAGTTAAGTATGCCCTCAGATCCTCTTATTCATGATATTAAAAATAATTCTTTTAAATCTCATGATATTTCAAAGTTCGAGTTCAAGGACAACTTACTTTATTTTGAAAGATGTTTATACATCTCAAAAGATGAAGCACGACTATGTTGTCGTAGTAGAGAGAATTTGCCTCAAGAAAGCGCTGGGCTTCTGGCTGCCACTAATTACTCAACTAAGATTTAAATATAATAAACCTCCCAAATTTATATAAAAGATTTCTTCATAGGACTATTACACCCAATACATAAGTTTTATTTCATCAAAACACTCAAAATATAACAAATACTCTAAAATCCTCATTCCTCCATAAGAAGGGAATTTTTTCCAAACTTCAGCACTCTATAATTTTTAATCCAATTGTACAAATCTACTTTAAATTTATATAAAGTATTGATGCATTCTTCACAATTAATACCACAAATTTCAATTGTTGATTCATTACTAATCTTTAGATATTGCCAAAATCCTAGCAGTAGCTTCAATCCCTTATTTACAAATACCCGTGTACTAAATTCTTCATATCTCACAATCTAAAAGTCTAAATCCTATGAAACTTTAATAAATAATTTTTTAGCATAATAATATACCTTTTTAAAAAGTTTGAAACAAAAATTCGTCCAAAAATTCAAGATATGGCAAATCTTATCACTATCAACAAAACAGCCTACTTATTGCCTTAGAGTTTGATCTGTTGTCTTTGACTGCTAATATCTACTTTGAGGAACTCTTTTTAAGATTTTAAAGGTAGACATAAAGGTATCTTCAGCTTTTCATCTTCAAATTGATAGACAAACAGAGCGTGTAAATCAAATCTTGGAGCAATATTTGAGGTGTACCATCAACTATCAATAAGATGATTGGACAACTCTCTTACCATTGACAGAGTTTGCTTATAATAATACAATATATTCTTTTATGCAATAAATATCTTTTTTTTTTAATTATGGTTATCACCCATGACTTGATACTTTTGATTTTTCAAAAGTTGATAATCCAGCAACAGAAGATTTGGTAAATTGTTTGTCAAAGCTACATGCAATAATGAAGGTGCAATTAAAAGAAGCTCAAGAACGACAAAAAATAAATGTAGATGCATATTGCAAGGAACAACCACAATTCAACATGGGAGATTAGGTATGGTTATTTTGTCGCATTATTAAGACTACTTGTCCTTGTGATAAGTTGGACTATCGTAGGCTTGGACCTTTTCCTATTTCTGAACAAATCAATCTAGTTGCATATCCATTACATCTATTGGAGTCCATAAAGATCCATCTTGTATTCCATATATTTCTTCTTAAACCATACAAATTAGTGAACATACCAAGAAAAAGACAAGTGCCACCTCTTTTTATAGACTTGGACAATAATAAAGAATTTGAAGTGGAAAAAATCTTAGATTTGAGGCAGCATTGAAATAGGTTGAAATATCTTGTTCATTGGCGCGGATATAATATTAGTGAATGCGCATGGAAACCAATAAAGAATCTTATAAATGCAGCAAAGAAAATAGAGGCTTTTCATCAATGACATCCATCAAAACCAAGATGAGGACCTTTTCTATAAATGAAATACCATCTATGCAAGATAGTAATCTACTTTCTATCCTTGTTTGTAGCTTTTTTGTATTTGTGATGTTAAAGAGATGGAGAATCAACAAGCAATGGATTCAACTCAAGTACCTTCATTTGTTGATTTATTAGATGAGACATTATGACTATCACAATCTTCAAGATGACAAAATAGAGATGAGGACCCTCAAGAATGACATGTCTTTTTTTGAATTGATGGCAAAATACAAAGTGTTTGGTATCACAACCTTGGAAGAGACTTCTGATGTTTGGTGATACTTTTAGAGGTAGGAACTACTCTTGATGGTGTTCGTAATATTTTCTTTGAAGGCAGTTATGAAGGCCTCAACAATGATCAAATAACAAGGTGGTCCTCTCGCCCTGGTATGGGACATTATCAATGGCTAAAAAGACCTATCAACTACCTTCAAAGAGAACAAAGATGAGAGTATGTGATAAGCACAATTTGACATATTTTAGACTTCCTCAACATATAATCATTGTTCCTTGTGGAACTCATTCCTAAAAGAGGGAATAATGTCATGGACATAAGATTTATTTCAATAATTATCTAATTAATATAGACCAATAGAAATAGCTAAAATAAGTTGATTTGATAATATCTGATAGAGAAGCTTCTTAGAAGCTTCATAGATGCAAAATCACCTTTATATATGTCTATAGGTGATTGGTAGGTCAGAAACTTGGTCAACAAGCTAGCCACATGGCGCACATGTTGGTAATTTGCGGAACAAGTCAAGTACGTGGCGCATATGTGGAAAACTTGTCGTATAAGTTTGACACGTGTCTTGTAAATTAGACATGTATAGGAGGTCCTATAGAATATCTCCACATAGCTCTTAGATAGATAATATAAATAGAGACAAAAGTAAAGCCTTCTTCACTCTTGTCAACTCCTTTCTTGCTTCTAGTCCACTTTCAAGAGGCTATAATTTTCTTGTCTTGTGGCAATAGTCATTCTAATTTCTTTTAATATATATATTTCTTTACTTCTATTTTATTATATTTCTTCATAAAAGTTTCATATATTTATTTGCTTTTATCGAGTTCTTATCCTTGATACTGACGCTTCTTTTTTTGTAGATTAAGAAGTTTAAAATATAATATATCAAGTTGCATATCTTCTACTTTTGAATGTGAATACAAAATACTTACTGATGTAGCAAGAGTGTGTCAAATTGCATGTTGTCTTGTTGAAGTCCATGAACATTGATCTTGACGATGTTGGAATAATCAATTATCATATTTTATAGCTTGGCTAATGGCTTCATTGAGCAAATATGGATTTAGAAGTAATAGTAACAAATCCTTCACATTATTTCTTAGTTTCTAATAAAATTGATTCATTAAAGATTTTTTTTTTTATTTTATTTTTTTTTTATTATTATTATTTTTTTTAATATCGCACGTTTTCGTACTATAATTGCTTATAGTATATAAAATCCAATCAAAATATATAATATGTTCATAGATTCTAATATGTGTTAGAATGGTTAGAAAAGTGAATTAAAAAGAGTTTATATAAGAAACTTTATTTTAGATTTTTACTTAATTTGATTATGGCGTTTAAATTATATTGGACCTAAATATTTAATTTAAAGCCTTGATAGGAGATTGGAGACCAAAGATGAAGAACTAATCTACTAAAAGGCTTATTTAGAAGGATGAAGGCAAAGAATGGATGAATGAAGGCAAGGGATAAAGCTCTTCATTCCTATTGGTCAATAGTCATACCCAATAGGCTTTAAGGAGGCTACCTGCAACAAGAACAAGGATTTCAATAACTTCAAAGAGAGCATTCAAAATTCAAAGATTAGGATTAGAAAGCTTGTTTTTTTATTATAATTTTGGTATAAGAATTGAGAGATTTAGAGCTTTTATGAGGGAAGAATAGGTGCTTGAAGTTAAGATGTACAAATTGTACCTACTATCATTCTTTTGAATATATAAGGAGTTTTATGAAAGCTTTTGGAGATTAGGAGATGCGGCTAAAGAGGTGATTTTAAGATCTACATCTGATATGGAAGAATTTCTGTATGTGGAGTTTTAAAAAAAGAGATATTGGAAATCAAAAACAGTAGATTGAATTCTAAGGCAGTAAGTAGGCCATTTTATTGATAGTGATGGGTTTTGCCATATCTTGAGCTTTTGCACGAATTTTTGTCTAAAAATTTCTAAAAAGATATATTATTATGTTAAAAAGCTATATATTAAAGTTTTATAGTATTTGAACTTTTAATTTGTGAGATATGAAGAATTTAGTATATAGGTATCTATAAATAAGGATTTGAAGCTATTGTTAGGATTTTTATAATATCTAAAGATTGGTAATGAATCAATAGTTGAAATTTGTAGTAATAGTTGTTAAAAATACATCAGTACATCATGAAAATCTTGAATGGGTTTGGATGGTTGGATTAAAAATTATGAATTATTGAAGTTTAGAAAAAATTCCTTTCTCATAGGAGAATGAGGTTTTTAGAGTATTTGTTATATTTTGAGTGTTTTGAAGAAATAAGACTTATATATGAGAAATAATAGTCCTATGAAAATATCTTTTATATAAATTTGGAAATTTTATTATACTTGGATCTTGATTGAATAGTTAGTGGTAGCGAGAAGCTCCGCGCTTTCTTGAGGCAAATTCTTTCTACCACAATAACATTATTATGACTCCTTCAAATCATGTTATTCTTAGGTTGTCTTGGTAGAAAAGCATAATTTGTCTGTAGATTGGAGGTCGCAAAGAGTAACATTTTTAATAGAGATTTGTGCAAAAAAAAATCGTAAAAAACCACAAATTGGTAAATCTTATTTGTTAGAGCAAAGGCTTTCATAAGATTTGCCGAAGAAGGTACACCATTTATTATTTATGCAACTCCAATTAAAATTGATATGACTTCATTGGCAAGTATTTTAGAGCAGTATAATGAAGTTCAAGATGTTTTTCAAAAAAAAAATGGTGATATAATGTTAGAGCACTAACCATATGATTGTACTATAAATCTTTAAGAAGAAACGCAACCACCTTTTGGTCCAATCTATAATCTTTTTCAAAATGAGCTTTCAATATTGAAAGATTATATTGATAAAAATCTTGCAAAGAACTTCATCAAGCATTCAAAGTCTCCAATAAGTGCACCTATACTTTTTATAAAGAAGAAAGATGATTCCTTACATATGTGCATTGATTATTGAGGATTGAATAAGATAATGATAAAGAATTATTACTCACTTCTATTAATTTAGGACTCTTGAAACAACTTGGTCAAGTTAAGGTCTATATTAAGATAGATCTTTGTAGAGGAGCATGTCAAGTTGGTATTACAAAAATTACAAGATACAGGTTTGTATGCCAAACTAGAAAAATGTGTATTTCATTAATTTAAGATGGAATTTTTGGGATACATTATATCTATTGAGGATTGGACAATAGATCCCAAGAAGGTAGAAGTCGTTATTTAATAGGCCATTCTGAAGATTGTGAGAGATATACAATATTTTTTTGGATTCGCTAACTTCTATTAAATCTTCATCAAAAATTATTCTCAAGTTGTTACCTTTCTTACTTGATTGATATATAAGAACAAGTTAAAATGGGGGCCTCAAAAGAGAAGGTATTCCAAAATCTCAAGACAACATTTATTACAATCTAAATATTGGTACATCCAAACTTTACAAAGGCATTTTACATAAAAATTGATGCTTTGGATTTTGCACTAGAGGCCGTACTTTCACAAATGGGTATAAACAACAAATTCTATCTTATTGCATTTTATTCTTAAAAGTTTTCTACTGCCAAAATTAATTATGAAATCTATGATAAGAAGCTTCTTGCTATTGTAGATTCTTTTCAAGAATGGCGCTATTTTTTTAAAAGAACAATGCATCTTGTGATTGTATATACAGATCATAAGAACTTAGAATATTTTATGTTAGCTCGGGTTCTTAATTGTTGCCAAGCTCGATGGAATATGTCACTATTTTAATTTAACTTTATTATCACTTATTGACTTGAGAAGCAACAAGGATTTTTTGATACTCTTTTCAAGAGATCATATCTTGTACCAAGGGTAGAAGAGGCAGCGTTTGATCAATAATATTTAATTTTGTTAAAATTGGAGCAATTTTGTCATTATGCCACTATTGCATCGATGCTTATTGATTTTAGTTTCCTCAATGAGGTGCATGCTACAACCACTAATGATGCTTTGGCCCTTGGTGTTAAGTGTCACTTGAAAAAAAATGCTAATAAGTTCAAATTTGAAGAAGATCTTTTATATTTTGAAGAACGTTTGTATATCCTAGAAAGACCAATATGACTGTGCGTTCTTCAATCTCGCCATGACTTTCCAACTGCAGGTCACTTTGAATTTAATAAGACCTTAGAACTTATTTTCTAAGATTTTTGATAGCCTCAAATATGGAAGGCAATGAAAGACTTTGTGCTCTCTTATAACATCTGTTTAAGGTCCAAAAATCCTCAACACTGCCGTTCTGGATTCTTACAACCTTTGTTTGTTCCAAGATGGTCATGGTCTTCTATGTTGATGGATTTTATTACATAGAGTATGATTTATATTACATATCAAAAGAAAAAATCTCATTCTAATATTACCATCCAATTCATTGGATAACATCTTTGTAGTGGTTCATCAACTTACAAAAATGGCTCATTTCATCCTTTACAAAAAGATTGTATGTAGTAAAGAAATGGAAAGGATCTTTTTCAATAATATATATTGATATCATGGCCTATCAGATGATATTATACCTAATCAAGGATCTCAATTCATATCTAAGTTCTAAAATATTTCTTTTTGAAATATTAAAGGTGGATATTAAATTTTCTTTGGTTTTCTATCTTCAAAATGATAGCCAAACAAAAGAAGTTAATTAAATTTTGAAGCAGTATTTAAAATATAGCATTAACTATCAATAAGACGATTGAATCTCATATCTATCATTAGCAGAGTTTGTATATAATAATATTGTTCATGCTTCAACTTAGCAAACACCATTTTACTCTAATTATGGATATCATCTAAAGCTTGATCTATGTAATATGCCAAAGAACAACAATCCAATGGCCAAAGGATTTGCAAAGTAGCTATTGCAACACCAAACAACCTTGAAGCTTCAATTATAAGGAGCTGAAGATACTTATAAGGTATCTATAGATAAATTTAAGAATCAATTGCTTGCTTTTCATATTGAAGATAAGGTATGGCTTCTTTGACGGAATATCAACACTAAGTGGCCATGCAATAAGTTGGACTATTAAAGGTTGGGACTATTTTCTATCCAGAAGCAAATCAAATCAATAGCATATTGCTTAGAATTATCATCTATTATGAAGGTACATCCAATTTTTTATGTCTCTCTTTTAGAACCTTATAAAAAATTATATATTCTAAAAAGAATATAACAATCACTGTCTAATATTAAAATTGAAGACCATGAAAAATACAAGGTTGAAAAGGTACTTGATTCATAACAAAAGTGACGCAAGTTGAAACATCTTATTTACTAATGGAACTATGATATTAATAGGTGTATATGAAAATAGGCTAAAAATCTTGCCAATGTACTTCAAAAGAAATATGAATTTCATTAATTCTATCTCCACAAATCCAAATATAGTTGATGATAACTTCTTAGTGAAGATTGGATTGAAGAAATATTCATGAAGAGGGGAAGAATTAAATTAAAGCCTTCATTAGTATGTAGTTGTCTGTTCCAAGATAGAATAGAGTGGTAGAAGTAAATTAGTCACCATGTTAAATCTTCAAACATTGAGAGAATAAGACTCAAAAGATTTGTTTGCCATACAAGCTTCAAAAAAATTAATACAATTTTTATAGCCTTTAATTGAGCAAAGTGAGGATAATACATTTTAGTGCTAAATATGACTTCAATTAGAACCATTAAGAGTAAGACCAAACTATGCAAGTCTTGATTTCAATGCTCGAGTTTTAGTAATATTACTTGAACTTGGAAAAATAAATCCTTTTAGTCCTGAGATCTTATTTGGAAGATATTTTAAACGCCGCAATAAAGATTAGATCCTTAGATGGTATGTTTCAATAATGGAAGTATTAGCTCAAAGCCATAGGCAATTTTTTTGAAGACCAATAGAACCTGTTATTCAAGAACAAAGAACAAAATATATAGCTTTACTAATATAGCGTATTCTTGATTTCTTACGTATGTAATAAGTTCAAGCTCCTCTTAAGAATTGTTGCTAGAAAAGATAGTGATGTTAGGGACATAAATTTCAGAGGTTCATAGAACCTTCTAAAATATTTTAGAAGCTTCTTGAATTAGTGAAAGTTAGTTGAAAAGTTTTTTAATTAGTAGAAGGAGCTCAAGAAGCTTCCTAGTTAGTGGAAAGAATTCAAAAAAATTTCTAGTTGGTAGAAGCTAGTTGAGAAGCTTCTTAATTAGATGGAAGCAATTCAAGATGCATCCTAAATAGGAATATATATAGGGATGGAGGCTAAAAAATTCTCCAGTCTTGACAATGCATCTCTTGGAGTTTTAATTCATCTTTCTTGGTATTCTTCATATATTCATCTGATTAGTTCAAGTTCTTCTTGGTTTTTTTTGAAAACCTTGTCTTAGTTCAAGTATCTTATTCTGTATTCTTATGTCCTTAATATCAAAGATCAAAGTATGTGGCAAGCACAATTTGGCGCATTTCGGATTTTTTAAACATGCCATCACTGCTCCTTATAGAACTCATTCTTAAAAGAAAAAATAATATTACAGACATAAGATCTATTTCAATAATTATTGAATTAATATAGATAGATAAAAATAGATAAAAATATATTAATTTGATATTATCTTATAAAGAAGCTTTTTAGAAGCTTTATAGATGCGGATTCACCTTTATATATGTCTATAGGAGATGGATAGGTTAAAAACTTAGTCAACAAGCTAACCACGTGTTGCATATATTGGTAGCTTATGGAACAAGCTAAATATGTGGCGCATATATAGGAAACTTGTCTTGCAAGTTTGACATGTATCTTGCAAATTAGACATGTGTTGAAGGTTCTATAGAATGTTGCCACGTAGTTCTTAGATAGATAGTATATATAGAGGCAAGAGTAAAACCTTCTTTATTCTTATCAATATCTTTCTTATTTCTAGTCTTGTTTCAAGAGTCTCTAGTCTTCTTATCTTTAGCAATAACCATTTTAGTTTTAAAATTATTCCATCTTCAAGTGATTTTGAATAATATAAGAGTGTATTTTGTTTCTTTATGATTCATGACCTTGTCCTTGATATTTAGCCATTTAATAAAGCTTGACACTTTCTACATACATTTGCAATCTTTAATTCTTTAGTAGTGGAGTAAGAGACACTTGATTTGTATTATGATTGCTTATTCTTCACTTGACTAGAATTTCATCTTTGTATTTTTTAGGATTTAGAATTACTCAAAAGAGTTTTTGGAATTGTGTACAAGGTGTGCAAGAAGTATATACTTAAATTTTGTGATACCAAACTACTGTGGCTAAGCAATCATTAGACGATGACTTTTGAACGGCAACTAGGTAGATTGTGCAATTAACAAATGGCAATTGCTCAATATTAATCAAATACATAAATTTAAGAAATCTTTTGATTATATAGATTTATAAAATATTTAATTTTTATAGATTTTTAAATCTAAGAATTTTATAGATTTTGAAATCTTTTTATAATATAGATTTTAGAATTTAAAAAAATTAGTATATTAATTTTCTAAAAATTAAATAAAAATCTTTTGAATTTAATTTTAGAAATAATTTAGCTTAAAATTAGATAAAAATAGAATCTATTTTATATGAATTTTGCCAAAGAATTCAATGGTTTAGTTGATTTGGTATTTTGAATTTTTTTAAAATCCTAAATTATGATTTTTTGAAATTGAATTGTATTTTTAAACACCAAATTTTAAAATTTTTATAAATTTTAGTAATGAAGGGATAAGAGATTGCTTCAAATGTTGTTCTAAAAATTTTAGTACTAATCATAAGTTGTGTGATTTGAAGCATCAATACCAAGGATTTGATGGCACCTTATTGCATTTGAATTTCACTATTTATTGTTACTAGAAAGAAGATTTAAGTTTGATTTTTGGATTGTATTTTTGATATATTTTCAATTACAAGTATTGTAATAGGAGATTTTTTTAATATAGCTTTATTTTTTGTTGAATTAATTTATTTATAAGCATATTATAAGGATGAGATTGATTTGATGGCCGGTGAGATTCTTTAATATGCACTAAGTAAGTAATATTTGTTGGACCTGTAGTAACCAAAGGTTATGACTAATGCACCACAAATTTTGGTAGTGATTATAAATGCAAGTTGCTTTTAAGTTTTAAATAGTTATAGTTTTTTATAATTAAATTTATAGTATAGATCAAAAGTCAATATTATTAATTTTTTTCATTAGATTACTTGAAAAGTGATCCTATCAATGATTTTGGACTAAGATTGAATATCAACTAGGCTTTTGAACTTATTTTGGTATCAGACACCAACCATAGGCTTTGAATTTGGAATATTGGCTTATTTGGCAAAATAAAGGACAATCCTTGCAATATGGTACCAAATCAATTCTCTAGGTGTGTTAGCAATATTTTTCTATCTAATTGAATGCATTGATTTCAAACATAGATAAAAAAAATATATATATATCAATAATCTTCCACATTTAATAAGTGGTATGCCTTTGAATTATTGCTGTAACATCTGGAGAATGAGGCACTTCAAACTTACGGGTATTGGATGGACGACTATGCTAATGAATTGCATCAAGCAGAGACTTACTAGCAAATATGTGTAGAGTTCATTGTAACTCTCAAATAGAGATTTACTAACAAACATATGTAGAGCTTATTGCAACTTTTAAAGAAAGTGCTCTGGCAAGTTTGATTCCTACTATCAACAAATATAAGTAGCTAAAGGAAGAAGGTGGAATGTCCTTTGGCAATACGAAGGATAAAAGCATGGCAGTACCTAAAAAAAAACACCCTCCTTGCTATGTCATGGATAGCTTAAGCTATGCATGTAGCTTTGGCTAATATAAAAGAATTGCTATTTTTTAAATCCTTACATTTATTTATTATACATTTGAAGATTAAATATAAAAGACTTGGATGCAATCAAATACAACACATCTAAGACTTTTGATATAAGAAGGAGGACACTTCCCATTATTATGTTATAACATGGCTATAGGATGAAAGAACAAAAGAAGTCATATATTATAGAAGATCTTAATTGAAAATGTAGTAACAAAATTATTTTAAAAAATATAAATAAAAAAAAGGAAGTAGTAAAAATATTTAGTGTTAATGTTGTCTTTTTGTTAAAAAGACTTTTGCTTACTTTGTAGAATCATAAACAAGACAAAATAAGATAGATTAGCAAAAATATTACAAGAAATATCTTTAAATTAAAAAAATAAAAAATTCTAATAAAAATTATTTAAAAAAACCTTGAATTTATATCAAGAAAAGGTTGGTTGTGAACCAAGGTTGAAATCAGATTCTAAGGCACAAAACCATGTGCCTATAGCAAATAGAAGGTTTTTTTGTTGATAAAATAATAAAGTTGGATAGAAAACTTAATAGAATTTCTTTGAGCATTGGTTTTAAGGTTTTTGAATTTGTAATGACTTTGTGAGAGCTATACAAAGTTAAGGTTCTATTTAGATGACTTTGATTATTGAGAAATAAAATGGATTCATGTTTTAGAGAATTTTATGAATCTTACAGCAAATCTACAAATAAAAATTTGTGGATTTGTGAATATAGTTGTGTTAAATGTGTATTATAAATTATAGATTAATTAAATGGTTAGATCAAAGATTATCAGAATTTAAATAGGCTAAGATCTTAGAAATTGGATTTTGATAGTTAGTGAAGATTTTTGTGATTTTGAGCAATTTACTAGCTAGATTGGAATGGATCTTTTTTAAACTGGTAGTTAATTTAGTTTTTAGTATTTTTGTAAAATTTTAGAATATATAAATGATGCAAAAAGAAGCTATTGACATTAGAAGATTGAAAATAAGATTAGAGAAAGAAGATGGAAAACATCTAAGCAAATTAGGATTTTTTTTTTTCAATTTGTATATTCAAATTTTTTAAAATTTTAAATAATTATTTTTAATTAAAAAATTAAGAAGTAGAAAATTTTTGAATGAAGATCAATAATTAATTTAATAACTATTAAAGTTTTAAATCTGATATAGAATTTGATTAAGGTTTAATTAGGATATGATTAGGATTTTTTTAGGATTTACTTAGAATTTTTTTAGGATTTGACTATAATTGTATTAAGATTTTTTTAAAATTTGACTAAAATTTTATTAAGATTTGATTAGAATTTGATTAATATTTGATTAAGATTTATTTAGCATTGTATTAGGATTTTGTAAAGTTTGGCTAGGATTTGGTTAGGATTTCTTTCAAGTATCTTTATGATTTTTTTATAATTTCTTTAGGATATCTTTAAGATTTCTTTAGAATTTTCTATGATTTCTTTAAGATTTTTTTAATATTTTTTTAATATTTTTTTATGATTTTTAAAGATTTCTTTAGAATTTTTTAAAGATTATTTATGATTTCTTTAAAGATTTTTTAGAATTCTATAAGATTTCTTTGTGATTTTTAAAAAAAAAATTTAATGATTTTATTAGGATTTTTTTAAAGATTTCTTTATGACTCTTTTAGGATTTTTTTAAAGATTATTTTAGGATTTGATTAGGATTGTTAAAGATTCAATTGAAATTTATTTAGAATTTTATCAGAGTTGTTAGGTTCTTAATTAGTTGCAAAATACAAGTTTATCTTCTACAATCAAATGCTTGGTGCATTTTTAAACAAGATAATATATAATATGACATTGTGCAATATATATACAATTGGCAAGGTTTGTAGTGGAGTCAAAGGGTGAATTTGCTAAAAGCTAACTAGTCAAATTTTTCTTCTTTAAGATTGACAAGCAATTGCTAGATTTGACTACATCCTACATTATCCTGAATTATAATGAAAAGGCTATATTGGTACAAGCATTTGTTAAAGTTGAAAATTACAATGAAGCCCTTTGTCAATGCAATACTATTGATATGATCTCGTAGATGAGAAAGGCATCAAAGACTAAGAAGATAGCTATTGCTACAAGTAATTTGACAAAGATATGGCTTAAAAAAGTCCTATACTATTGAGCATGTTGTAAAGCAAGCCATGTCAAGTATGACCTTAATTATTTTAAGAAGAAGAGAGATCAAGGTATAAAGAAATTTAAATTAAAAGCAAAAGTAGTCAAAGACAAAAAGAAGCTAAAAGACAAGTAATTAATATCAAAGATGCAAGATAACCAATTAGCAAAGAAACAAGGAAAAAAATATAAAATTAGATTAATTTTAAGAACAAAGAATTAGATGGTCAACAAAAATAAAGAACTAGATGCTTGACAAGAATAAAAAATTAGATAGTTGGCAAGAATAAAAACTAGATTGATATGAAGAAACAAGACAATACTTTGGATTGCTCTAAGACTTGTATTAGCAAGACTAAGGTGTACCTTAATCTTATTTCCTATTTATATTACAAGGCCTATATCCTATTGAACCTTTTAAGAATATTTTAGAAGATTGAAGAAGATTGAAGAAGATTCTAGAATATTGAGATAAATTTTAAAAGATTATAGAAGACTCAAAAAGATTTTAAAAGATTATAAAAGATTTAAGAAGATTGAAGAATATTCTAGAAGGTTCTAGAAGACTATGGAAGATTCTAGAATGTGGTGACTTGAAGTATGTCTATGATATTATTTCCCTTGCTAATGACGAGTTCTACGAAGAGCCAAAGTAATTTGATGATTAAATTATATAAGCAAGAAATCTAAAATTCCATAGAATAGAAAAACAATATATTCCATCTTTTGTTTGTTGATTATCAATTCAATAAGACCTTTGACGTAGCGTCAATGGCTTTCAGATATAACTTCTATTATATCAATATTCCATCTAAGAATCTGTTCTTTGTTGTGACCTTCAAAACATCTTTCAAATATAATTCTTGATCTACCTAGAGTCACCATCTCAACTTCAAGGAATATTATCAAAGCTCGAGCATTTGAATTAAGATTTTTATGATAAGACCATACCTCTAAAGATTCCATTTGTGGCTTTATTTGGCATTAGAATACTCTTTCTTTGTTTTGCTCATATTTTTTGAATCTAGCAGATTATGAAAGTTGCATTGATTCATTAGCCATTTGTATGGCAAAAAAGTCTTTTGATTCTTATTTTTGCAAGTTTTTTAAAACATAAAGATTTGACATGGTAATTAATAAGCTTTTAGCAAGATCTATTCAATCTTAGAAAAAATGACTATATATAAGTGAAGGTCTTGGCATGGTTTTTTTATTTTTATATTGGTCTTCTACCATTGATAGAAAAGTATCATTTAAAAGCCAAGAGATGTTGGTATTTACAAAATCTTCAATAGCAATTAAATGTAGATTTTCTAGGATATTATTGATGGAATTTGCAAACTTTTTCAGGTGTATTTCTAAGGTTATCTGAAGGTTTTCATATTCTTTGTCTAATTCCATAGTCCTTCTAATGGATGAACTATTTCAATTGTCTAAGTCTTATACACAAATCCAATATTCCATCCACTTCATATTCAAACTCTTGATTGACTTTAAGTAAGGTTGGTAGTAGAAGAGCTCTTCCAACAATATTTGATTTATAATAGGTTTTTAAAAGTAAAATATGGAAGACTGGATGAATGTGCATGCTATTCAATAATTCAAGACAAAAATTTATTAGATTTATTTAGTGTAGGATTGTAAATGATCCAAATTTTTGATAGTTTAATTTTTATGATGGTCAATTCATTTGTGTATTTTGTTGGAATAGCCAAATATGATCTCCTATTATGGACATAAGATTTATTTCAATAACTATCTAGTTAATATAGATTAATAGAAGTAGATAAAATAAATTAATTTGATAATATCTTAAAAAGTAGCTTTTTAGAAGCTTCATAAATGCAGAATCACCTTTATACATGTCTATAGATGTTTGGTAGGTTAAAAATGTGGTCAACAAGCTAGCCACGTGTCGCACATACCTTATGGAAAAAGCTAGCCATATATCACACATGTTAATAGCTTATAGAACAAGCCAAATACATGGCGCAGATGTGGAAAACTTGTCTTACAAGTTTGACACGTGTCTTGTAAATTAGACACACGTAAGAGGTCCTATAAAATATTATCACGTAGTTCTTAGATAGATAGTATAAAAAGAGATAAGAGTGAAGCCTTCTTCACTCTTATCAATTCTTTTCTTGCTTCTAGTCTAGTTCAAGAGTTTCATGTATTTTTTAGTCTTTTGCGACAGCCATTCCAATTTCTTCTTGAATATACATACTTCTTTATTTCTATCTTGTTGTTTTCTTTTGATATAATTTTTACTAACTTATGCATCTGTTTTAATTTGTGTCTTTGATAGATTGACAAGAGTGAAGTTACAATATGAGAGCTTTGTCTCTTTTTCAGTAAAAGTGGATTACTCCTTTTTCTTGATAAGACATAAGCATATTAGAAGTTGTGGATTATCCACTTCTAAACTGATATTATTCCTAGAATTTTTTTTCTTTCTTTTTGAGTGTTTTATTTTGTAATCAGAGTAGACATTTTTTTCCTTTTCTATTGTAGTATCATGATAGAGCTTGCTGAAATGAAGAGTGCAGTGGCACAAATGCAAGAACAAATGAGAGAATTAATACTTATAATGCATTAATTCAATGCACCACCTTAAGGAAAAACAAGATTAGCAGGAAGTGAAGATATAGAGATGATTCAAGCTGCTTCAAGCCATACTATTTCACCTACAAGTGAATATCATTCAAGCATCAAAGAACCAAAGATTAGTTTGCCAAAGAAGTTCAATGACACCAGATCTAAATTTTGAGGATTCATCAATCAAGTATAACTAGTGATTAAACTTCAACCCCAAAGTTATTCAAGCCAAGGATTACAAGTCAGGTTTCTTAAAATACTACTATCAAATTCTATTTTATCATAATTTTTGTCCTTTTTTGAACAACGTGATCCAATATTGGATAATTTGGAGGCATTTTTAGCAAAATTTTGATCTACGTATGAAGAACATGATACAATTCGTGTTGCAATCAATAAGATCCATATCTTACAATAAGACAATCAATCGGTGATATCATATGCTTCATAATTTTGACAATCAACAATTGATACCAAGTAGGATGATATTGCGCTTATTAGCCAATTTCTCTATGGATTACAATATGAAGTAAAGAAATTGATATTCAACTTATCCGATCCTGAGACAATGAGTCAAGCAATTGATTTTGCTGTAAAGTGTGACAATCAATTTTTTAAATTTTGATCAAAGAGCTGCATAAAGAAGCCCCAATGTTATTATAATACAATAACAACATCAACGTCTTTTCAATACGTACATTCAAAAGTAAAAGACATGCAAATTGACATGATATATTTCAAACCTCTTACAGAACAAGAAAAGACTTGTCGTCGTCAAGAAAGATTGTGTTTATATTGTGGAAAACCTAAGTACACTGCTCAATATTATTCAAAGAAACAATGCAACTACAAGATGAGGAATATGCTTGTCAAAAAAGACAATATGATGGAAAACAAGTTTGTTTAGTTACAATAGGGACCATGCAATTAGAATCTTGTACAACTCCTAGTAAAGGTCCTATCTTCTCCTTAGAACCCTCTCCTTGTTTTATAATAGATGTCTATTTGAAACCTAAAAATCACAAAACCTCTGCCTTATTAGATTCAAGAGCCTCACCATGTTTTTTAGATAAAGAATTTGTTAAAAGTCATAGAATACCTTCAATACAAAAAACTAAATCCATACATGTAGAAATCATAGATGGTCACCTGTTATCTTTTAAAAATATTATTTATAAAATCCTTCCTATAAATATAACAATAGATGGTCATAATAGTTGTATAGTTTTTAATATAATTAAATCTCCCTCTAATCCAGTCATTTTAGGTTTATCATGGCTAGAAAAGTACAACCCTCAAATAGATTAGATTTCTTGTAGACTTGACTTTTCTCAAAGTATTAATAAGAGTTCTATAAATCAAGTAACAAACCATAAGCCTAGTATAATAAAATCCATACTTATAGGCGCAAAAGCATTTATGAATGAAAAAAAAGAAGGATCATCTTTTGCTATCTATGCTACATCCATTTTTGATGCTAGAAGGACTTCAAGTGGCATTCCAAGCCAATGTCAAGATTATCAAGATCTTTTTGAGAAAAAAAATATAAATATTCTTTCGGAGCATTGTCCATATGATTGCTTAATTGATTTTAAAGAAGGAACTCAGCCTCTATTTGGACCAATCTACAATACAAGTTTTAATGAATTACCGAATAAACACATTGACGAGAACTCGCCAAGAATTCTCATACGCTATTTTAACCAGACTGTACATGTTGCCATGCAAATTCAGAAAGAAAGATTACGCGTGTGGGTCAATGAAGATAAAATGTATGATATAAGATTACCATCAAGAATAAGTATCCTTTTATTTCAATGTCATGTACGGATATTTCAATATAATGTCATGCCTTGACTTACAAACGTTGAAAATATTTTCACATCTTAATTTTTAATAACGATATTTTTTCAAATTTTAACGACTTATTATTCACATGATATGACATTTAAACTACTCTAAAAAATACATAATGTTTACAACTCTATATATTTATCACAGATTAAGCAAAAATTTAGAGATACATGATTATATGCCAAGATGGAAAAGTGTGTATTTCACACTACTCAAGTTAACTTTTTAGGATATATCATTTCAAATGATGGTCTCAAATTGGATCTTAAGAAAGTCTAGATAGTCATAAATTGGAAGATTCCAAAAACAATAAGAGATAAGCAATATTTTTTGGGATTTGTCAATTATTATCAAATCTTTATCAAGAATTTTTTTCAAGTTGCAGCTCCACTTATACATTTAATTTGTAAGGACAAACTCAAGTGGAATAAAGAAATAGAAGTATTGTTTGAGGCTTTGAAGACATCTATTACTTTTGCACCAATCTTGTATTGCGTTAACTTTATTATGGTATTTTTTATAGAAATAAATGCCTCAGACTTTGTTTTAGGGGTAATATTGTCACAAATGGGAGAAGATGACAAACTCCACCTAGTAGCTTCCCATTCCAAGAAATTTTTAGCAGTAGAGATCAATTACAAAATTCATAATAAAAAACTTCTTATAATTGTGGATTCTTTTCAAGAATGGCATCACTATTTGGAAGGCACTTCTAGTCCAATCACTATATATACAAATTACAAGAACCTTAAGTATTTCATGTCTACGCACATGTTGAATTGTCGCTAGGCTTGTTAGAACATGTCTTTATCAAAATTTAAGTTTATTATCACATATCATTTAGAAAAACAACAAGGTTTGTCCAAAATCCTTTCTAGACATTGTCGTGTTGTGGTTTGGCTACTATGTGAAAAAATTATACATGTATATTTAATGTACAATTTACTACATAGCTAAATGAGAGCCATATCAGTGGATTTTTATTGGTTATAAGATGGAGTTAGGTTGCTAATTTAGAAGGGATCTATTAAAAGGATTATTATTGAGATTTATACAATCTTATTTCTTCTTTTAATAGTAATTTTGAGGTTGATTTTATATTGATAATAACTTTTGTATATCTTAAGTCACCTTTGTTAGACATTGGTGACCCTCAAAATCTTAATTTACTTCTTTTATTTGATGCTTAAAGCACCAAGTATGTAAATCTTATAAGAAGAAAGATTAGAAAAGGGTCTTCAATGTAAAAAGGATAGTTTGGCCATCGATGTGGATGAATAGAGGTGGATGATAGAAATCTCTATTCTAATTGGCCAAAAATCACGTCCAATGGGCTTCAAGGAGGGTGCCCGAGGATTTATTAGGAGTTAGGGTTTGTTTTAGAGGGGAGTCAAATATCAAAGGCTAGGATCATAAGGTATAGGTTTTTGGATCTGGTTTAGGTGCAAATTTTGTGTGATTTGCACTTTTTATGAAGAAGTTATAGACGCCATTGCGTTTCCATTTCCGAACCCAACGTCAATTTTTGAGATAACTCATGACATGCAGAACAAATCAAGGATCAAAAGTAATTAAAAATGGAAGAACACCTTTTACTACATTTTTCGTTCCAGGCGAAACGCGTGGAAGCCTGGAAAAAGGAAGCCGCCATTGGGGAAGTTGAAATTAGCGCTAAGTAGACTTGGGCGGCAATATGACCATTTATAGGGTTACATTTCTCGAGCTACATCTTACGAATTTCATAGATTTTTGGCTCAAAATTTTTAAGAATGTATATATTTATGTCACAAGACTATGTGTAAAAATTTTGTGGCATTAAAATTTTGGGTTTGTGAGATATAAGGAAAATAGTGCTCGGGTGTCTCTGAGCTAGGGTTTTAAGCACTTGCTAGGGATTTTGAGATATCATATGATTAGAAAAAAATTTATGGTTGATTCTTTCTTTTATTGAAACTTAAGAAGATCATGTATACTTTGAATTAAATTTTGTAGAAATTGAATAGTTGAATCAAGAGTTATTAGACTCTAAAATTCAATAAGAATTAAGTCTTTACGGGTGAATAAAGTTTTGAAGGATTTTTGTAGAATTTGAATCTTTTTTATACAAACCTATTTGAATACAAAAGGGTTTATATACATAACTTTTCTTTTTTGAGATTTTTGTATTATTTTTCTTTTTTTATTAAGGACAAATCACTTGTTGGATTTTTGCCATCAAATTTTAAATAAACTCTCCACAGTCAGGTACCCAATGTATTTTCAGATAGAAGGCCACGTCATACAACAACATTCTTATCTTATACCAAAAGAAGGAGATTCAGCTTTTTATCAACAAAGAACGATCTTCTTGAAGCGAGAGTAATTTCATCTTCAAGAAATGAAATCAATATTAACTGTTGATTCCACTTTTGTCAAGCAAATCTAATCTAATATGTCTTCAGATCTTCTTGTCCATAAGATTAAGAATAATTTATCTAAATCTCATGATATTTCTAAGTTTGAATTGAAGAATAATTTGCTTTATTTTGAAGGACTCTATCGTGGTAGAGAGAATTTGCCTCAAGAAAGCACTAGGCTTTTAGCTGTCACTAATTACTCAATCAAGATCCAAGTATAATAAAACCCTCAAATTTATATAAAAGAGATCTTCATAGGGCTATTACATTCAATACATAAGCCTTATTTCATCAAACCACTCAAAACATAACAAAATATTCTAAAACCATCATTTTCTTGTAGGAAGGGAATTTTTTCCAAGCTTCATTAATTCATAACTTTTAATCTAATTGTTCAAATCTACTCAAAGTTTATATGAAGTACTGATATATTTGTAACAACTACCACCAAAAATTTTAGTTGTCGATTCATTAGCAATCTTTAGATATCCACAAAATCCTAGCAATAGCTTCAAACCCTTGTTTATAAACACCTATGTACTAAATTCTTCATATCTCACAATCTAAGACTCTAAATACTATGAAACTTTTATGTATATCTTTTTAGCATAATAATACACTTCTTCAAAAAGTTTAAGACAAAAATTCAGCCAAAAACTCAAGATATGATAAATCCCATCACTATCAACAAAATAGCCTATTTATTGCCTTGGAATTTGATCTACTGTCTTTGACTCCCAATATCTCTTTCTTTAAAACTCTAAATATAATAATTCTTCTACATTATATATATAGCTTGAAATCACCTCTCTAGTTGCTTTTCTTGATTTCCAAAAGCTCTTATACAACTCCTCCAATCTTCAAAAGAGTGATAGTAGGTATAATTTCTACACCTTAATTTCAAGCACCTACTCCTCTCTCATTAAAATTCCAAAGCCCTTGACTTTTAAACAAAAATTATAGTACAAAAAATAAGCTTTTTAATCCTAATCTCTGATTTCCTATCACGGATGCAGAATATAGACTGAAAGTTTAAACAAGAAGTTCAAGAAGAACTAGCAAGAATTAGTTTAATCAGATGAGTACAAAAACAACACCAGAGAGGTCAACTAGAGTTCCAAGAGATGTGTTGTCAAGATTGAAGAACTCTTCAACCTCAATTCCAATATATACTCCTATCTAGGAAGCTTTTCAAGCAGCTTCTATCAACTAGGGAGCTTCTCAAGCAACTTCCACCAACTAAGAAGCTTCTCAAGCAACTTCTACCAACTAAGAAGATGCTAGAAGGCTCTGGAATTGAGGTTGAAGAGTTTAGCTTCAAAGAAAATCAAAAGTCACCTGCTACTTGGTATTCTTTGACGTCTTGTTGGTTC
>JAWRVF010001325.1:0-80897 GCA_036785485.1 Physcomitrellopsis africana
AGGAGGATAATCCGCAACCTCTAAAATGCTTTAAGACCATCAAGACGATGGGTGATTCATTCTCTCACAAGAAGGAAAAAGCTCCAATATTATAATGAAGAAAAGATCAGTTTAGAGGAAGATAATCCGTAACCTCTAAAGCATTAATATACCTTCAAATAGATGGATAATCCACTCTCAAACAAAAAAGGATCCAACTCTTATATCGAATATGAGGTCAGTCTCAACAAACTATCAAGGACACAAGAATAAAGATTAAGAGACTTGAAACAGAGACAAGATTTTTAAAAGAAACCAACAAGAATTTGAATTAAATAAATGAATACACAAACAACAGCAAGAAAGATGAGTTAAAACTCAAAGAGATGCGTTGTTGAGATTGAAGAACTCTTCAGCCTCCACCCCTATATATACTCATATCTAGGATGCTTCTTGAGTGACTTCAATCAAACTAAGAAGCTTCTCGAGCAACTTCTACCAATTGAGAAGCTTCTTCAGCTCCTTCTACTAACTAGGAAACTTTTCAAACGACTTTCACCAATGAAAATGCTTCTAGAATGTTCTAGAAGATTTTGAGAACTTCTAAAGTGTATGTTCCTAATAGATTATTGCCTATAAGACTCACTAAGACTCCAATTTTATGACTATTCTCTAATAAAATTCTTATAACTTATAAAATCTTCTAAATACTAATGAATATTTAAATGATCAAAAAGAAGATCTAATCTTAATATTTTGATATTTAAATAACTTAAAAACTATCATTTTAATTAATCTACCAATTAAGATTCATTCGTGGAATTTATATTCTTGAATTTAACAAAAAAAATGTTTGTAATTTCAAAAAATCAAAATATTACGATATAATAAAATAATAAGAAGGTTGAACAAAAAAGAAAGAACCTTGATAAATTTAAAATGTTCAAATATCTACCTACTATAGTATATTCTTATCATATTTGGATATTCTTATTTTTTTAGATGATTGTATTTTTAATCTTTATTACATTCTTTTCTTCTATTATAAAAGGTTTGAAACATACTACATCAATTTGCATATCTTCTACTCTCAAATAAAAATTTGAAGTGTACATTGAAGCAATTTCAAGCAAGTTGTTGGCATATTGTTTCAATGATGTGTATGATTATTGATCTTGATAATGACAAAATAATTGGTTATCATACTTAATAGCTTAGCTAATAGCTTCATTAAGTCTTTAATAGACAAAGTAGAGAGAGAAGTAAGTCTTTTATATTATCTTTCAAATTCCAATACAGTTAGCTTATTAAAACTTATTTGTCCTAATTGGAATTACAAAATAATTTCCTAAAATGAAATGTGTAAATTAATACAAAATGTGCCTCTTGTAGCAAGTAAATTTTGGTTGATGTCCAACAAGTTTTGTTATATTTTTCAATTACTTGTACTAATACCTCCAAGAAAGTTTTAAAATTATTTAAATTTGAAGATGTTTTTCTTGAATAATAGAACAAATTAAGATACAATTTGTCTAATAAATAAATTTTCAATCAAATCAATTCATAATTCCTTCTTTGAGTAGCATTCAAATTATAAAAAAATCACTAATTGAATTTGATTAACAAACCTTTGAAACTTTAAATGTATAGCATTAAATTTTTTTAGAAGGCTAATTTGAGGCTTTTTATATTATTAAATAAATAAATTTCCTTGTTGGAACGTAAGTGCTATCATGTCTCTAATTATAAAAATAGAAGCTAAAGGTAATAATACATATTGAGTAAGTATAGGCTTCACATCATGCTAAAATTTTGAAAAGTATCTTCTAACTTCTATGGTTCTAATTGATAAAGCATTTAGAATATTTATGATAGAATCTAATTTGAATTCAAAAAAATTAACCATATTAATGTCTTTCCTACAATCATTCTCAAGAATTAAAATATATATATACATATATATATATATATTAAAAAATTATAATAAAAAATATTAATTTGGAGGAGAATAATTAATAACTTTTAAAAATCTTAAAATACCTTCAAACAAAAGGATACTTTATTTTTTAACAAAAAAGATCAAGTTCAAATATTGAAATAAGGACAATTTCATTAAACCATCATAAATTTTGAAATGTAAAATAAAAATCTAAATAAAAAGTTCTAAGAAAGAACTAGCAAGAACTAGATTAAATTAATGAGTATAAGAATAATACTAAGAGAAGTGAATTTAAGCTCCAAGAAATGTATTGTCAAGATTAAACATTTCTTTAGCTTCAAATCTTGTATATACTTCTAGTCTAAAAACTTATCAAGTAACTTCCATTAACTAAGAGGTTTCTAAAAGGTTTTGGAAGGATGTAGAAGATTTTGGAAACTTTTGAAGAATTCTAAAAAGCTTCTAGAATGTTCTAGAAGGTTTGAAGGTCTTTCATAGAATATGTTCCTAATATTAGTAGATAGATATGATTAGAAAAAGCTTGGAAAGCTTCCAAAATAATTAGAAGTAGCTTACAAAGCGTCTTAATTGGTGGAAGCTACTCAAAAAGCTTCCTAAATGGTAAAAATTGTTCTAGAAGTTTTCTAATTGATGGAAGTTATTTGAAATGCTTCCTATCTAAGCACATATATAAGAATTAAAGCTGAAAGATTTTCCAATCTTGACAATACATCTCTTGGAGCTCTAATTCATTTTTCTAGATATTGTTCTTGTATTCATCAAATTTAACTTAGTACTTGTCACTTTACTTTTTGAACTTATTATTTTGAAATTTTCAATCATTAATTTTAACTTTAATAAATTATTTGGTGATTTTTAAGTATAAAAGAATCCATTGTCCAAGGAGTTTAAGAATACAAATTTGAAAAAGTCATATTTTAATACTTATTCAATATACTTTTATAAATTATATTTTTAAAAAACCATCATAAAATCTAATTTTATAGAAGATTTAAATCTTGAATTTTAAAATTTCAATGATGAGTTATTTAGTAGAAAGAAATATATTGCCTAAATACTTCAATTGTCTTTATTTTTTTAAAATCACTTTCCTACCATTCATCTTTGGATCACAAACTTTAAAAAGGTTGAAATGTATCAAAATTAACTATTCCCAGATCATTCATTCTCAGATTGCAGAGACTAACGACGCAGAGATAAAACACGTCGGAATGGCACACTAGCTAAGAAAATACATTGTACATCCACAAAATACCAGGCTCTGGATTCAGATCCACGCAATACTTTTACTTTTTACGAAATTGCATCAAACGCCAAAAGTGAAAAAATATCCATTCATAAATACTAAACACACCAGCTTTGTGTACTAACTTATATTTGACAAACAATCACACAACAGCACTTACTAGGAGCGGAAAATTTTCGCCGCACATTAGGGCAACTGCCTCCATGCAACACATCTAATCAAAAATTATAATACATGTCTCATGTGAGAGTGAATGTAGCATGTTGTAAGCATATTGGGAGGATTCCCGTGGTCTGGTAAATGTGTTCTACTCTTCTCATTCCACCCATCACAATCTGTTTCATAAAATGTGGACTTGGTAAGCACAACAATATTTGCACTCTATATGCCGAGCAGATTGGCATTCCGACTGGCAGGCAACGATAAGTCTCCCTCGTCGGAGTCGCTTGAAAAGGTGGTTACATCATACCAAACAAAGCTGCGTACGAGGATATCTTACGCCATCAAACGCTTTCCTCACCCGAACTCCCATCATATCTTGAAAAAGGTCCTCCAATCCCTCGCGCTCTTCCATCTGCGACATCCTATTGTTGCTCCGCCTCGCAAAGCCGAAATCAACAAGGCGGACAGAAGGCTGTGTACCCCGCACAACCATAATATTCCGTGCCTAAACATCCCCATGAAGTAACTTACACTTGTGGACAGCATCAAGCCCCTTAAGTGCCGCAGTGGCCACCTCCTCGGTCACTATTCCTGAGAACCGAAGGCAATACATTGAAACGTAGATAAGTGCCTACTCTGCCTGTTGATTGTAGAGCGCCACAGATAATGTTCCAGCACCATGATTAAGCTGCAAGAAGCCCTCGGGAAAGGAGGAAGACGACCACACTCCCCATTTGCTGGTTTCAAGAGCTTATTACTTACCAGGTCCGAGTGGACTGCCATCGATCAACTCTGTTGCTATGAAAACAATTAGGCCATTGGCTGTGGTTCCAAATCCTACTAATGGGGGCACGAATTCCCCCCAATACTTCTGTGGCTTTAGGTAGGCGTCCACCTCGTTCAGCAGAGCCTGTACAAAGCACGGCCAGAAGACGGTATATACAGAACAAGATCAGAAGCCGGTAAGGTGTCGCAAACTGCATGCATTTCAACACAAAAATGCCCCCATGTTGCGTCTAGCAAAGACTGCCTGCTACAAAAGCAATCGCTGGCGGGACCACTCCAGGACAGCCCCGATTTAGACCAGGCAATAGTGAACTTTTAGACGGGCGCGTAACAATTCCACGACACGACTCCAGCTCACCTCTGCACGTTCCGAATTGCGGAGAGCCAACTTCACTGCAACACGACGACCATTCAAAGTGCCGCCAACCACGCAGCCGCTCCATCCCCCACTGCTGATGGGGCGGTCGTCCAGATGCAGGTCCGACGCAGGAATCTCCTGCAATTGGTTCTGTGTCGCGTTTAAGGATGCCCTTCGAGTCCTGTACATGCACTTGCCATCATTCCACCGTTTTTTCTCTTCTATGTATCCATGACAAAGAACATGTCAATGCTTGGGTAGCTGGCTAGACAGGATACCTAGCTGGAGACGTTCTGTAACCACCAATTTCGCGCTTATTTGGTTTGTAGGCCCTATCCTTGTCTTCATCATCTTTAGAGCCGGTACTGGGACTGGCGCAAGGGGAAACCTCCCAGCTCCAGGGACGCTCACCCTTCCTGGGTAAAACATCAAACTTGCCGCGGGCATCAACAGCAGAATTGACCAAATAAGCAATTGCGGCAGGTACAGGCGGTTTCCGGTCATCCAACTTGAAACCTGTTGAAATATAGAGGCAGCCACCATGATCCCTTTTGCAGAGATACCAGTTCTGGATATCGGTGAGAACGCCATACCCAACCTTCACCCTGCAACTCGAGGGAAAAGAACGTAGAATGAGGACCACCTCACACTACTCATCAGCTTCTCATCTGAAGACCATTTCAATTTAAGACACATCCCTGTGAGTACCAGGATTTGAAATAGCTGAGCACTTCGAACTCCAGGAACATCTGCTTCCTAAATACCTTGCGAGTAAACCTCACAACTTCAGTACTAAAAAGCAGAAATCCACCGGAATCCAACAGTGAGGGGGAAAACGGGGTGCCGGTCGGGGCCTTTTGTTTCCTGAACGTAAACCATGGGATGCGCGAAAAATTACACGAAAAGCATGATGGAACAACAAAGGAGTTTGGACAGAAGCAAAGACTAGCTAAACCTCCCTGATGAATAAAACCAGGTTAGAGCACCAAAAAGCTGCCCAGGCAAAACGAAGTTTTGTCAAACAGGACTGCCCTTTTGCTGGAATATTATGACTAAAGGCAGAAGCAGACTTGGCGACACTGAGCTCTAAGCTGAGCTAGCCCCACCCGAATACTCCCGAGGTAGACAAGGGTTAATGAACTGCTTACAAAACCAGGTATTCATACACCTGAAGAATGCAATTGAGAATACTCCTGGCATGTCCTTTCGAGATGTTAGTATGGCACCAGCAGTTGGGGTCGATTCCTGAGGAAATGCAGCCTCCATATCAGCAGGCTTGACAACTGAGCATCCTTGACAAATCGTGAAGACGGGAATCAACCAAAAATCAAATGAGATCTGGCCGTACTGAACCTGTCTGACATGAGCATCTTGCCCACAGTTTGTAGATAGGCACGGGACATCCCAGGCCTCCATTCTTGAGCTCAAGAACAGCAACGGCCTCACTGTTGGATCGAATTAACACATCCACACGAGGAGGTCTGGCATAAAAGAAACATTTTTGGACGTCTCTGCCCGCGGCCTTTGATCCGTCTGTGTTCGTCGACTCTCCTCCATCTGTTGAAGATTCTGGTGGCACTTCAAGGTTCACTTCCCCGGCGTATGTTACTGAGGAATCTGGTCGCTTCTTACTAACGAATTCGCAGGTGCTGTTCACGACAAAATTAGCGATGGCTACCAAATTTTGCCGTCCCCTTGTGAATACAGAGCGGTCCACTTTCTGATATATACGCTTCAACTTATCCGCCTTGTTCAGACAGTCTTCGATGTCTTTCACCACATCCCAATACTCCACTCTCGCAGGCGTGTACATCCGCTCCTTCTGCGTGGCGCTTGGAGGCTTGAAGTTCCCTGAGTCCCACGACGGCAAGTCCTGACGTAGCCAATCAAACTCTGTGCATTTATCTGCACATGCAATCCAGTAATTCAAATAAAAAACCAATGGTTAAACTAAACAGCCAGTGGCCTCGCACTTGCAAGAGTAGCGCTTCTGCCGCTTCTCAAGATAAATTGCACCCTTCAGAACATACGATGAGAGATAATAGAGGTTTCTAAGTTTGGAAAAATCGGAAACCTAAAATTAGTCAGCACCAAAGTTGACAAAGAATGAAACAAAGATGACAGGAAACACTACCTGCTATTCAAAACCCGACACACTGATTGATGATAATGCGTACACATGGCAGGGCAAAGTGGAGCAAACCAAGTGCCAAGAATAGAGCACTATCTGACACCCTGATGGGTGAACGCAGGGAAGAAACTTACACCAGACCTGCTTATTCTACCTATGAAGGCCAGAAGCTCTAAACCCTCTACCAATTTCGATAACGAAACCAATTGATCAGTCCACCACAAAAGCATGTTCTCACAAGCATACCCTGAGCAACAAATAGGCATACAAGAGCACAAAAGAATCATCTGACAGATCCTGGATCCAGATTCTAAGATTACATACCTGCCGATACCAGTCCTGCTTGCACAGACCGGAGACTGCTTATCTCTTGCCGTACGCTGATTATTTCTTGCCGTAGGCTGACTGTATGTTGATCGTGGCTACTTATTTCTTGCCGAGACAAGAGCGAAGGAAGAAGAGATAAGAGCGAAGGAAGAAGAGATAAGAGCGAAGGAAGAGGAGATAAGAGAGCTCAGAGCGGAGATAAGAGCGGTGGAAACGGAGATTGCTACTGCTTCGGGAAAAAAAGTGAGAAAGCCTCTTGAAGCGAAGCTGCAGTTCCTTCGCTCTGATCTCCTCTTCCTTCGCTCTTATCTCCTGTTCCGTCGCTCGTATCTGGTCTTGCACCGCATCCTCTAGCTCTTCCCCCTCACTCTTTCGCCGATGACCTTGGTCAGTCTGAAGCAGGGGAACCCAACAGTCTATGCTGCTCAATACCTCAGCAAAAATACTGCTGAAAACCCAAGCTTAAACCACAACGGAACCCCGATCCGAAACCCGCATTAGAATCTAAATTGTGCATACCTAATGAAGTCCAAACATTTCAAGAACTCACCTCATCAGGAGCCATCGCCTCCATAACTTGAAACCGCTGAAAAGGTGGAAAATGAGGGCGTGCTAACTCCTGCAGAAAAATGCCGGAAAAGAACAGAGGGAGCGCAACCCCCGGGAAGGGGAAGGGAGAGAGAAGCCACCAAAACAAAGAAATGAGAAAAAGGATGTGGCACCGAAAGGAGGACAGGAAGAGGGGTGGAAGCAGGCAGACGAGAGGAAGAGGGCAGAGAGAAGGGCGCAATGAGGATGGAGAGACGGCCTCGCAGAGAGAGACGGCCTCGCACAGCAGAGACAGGCAAATCATAGAACCCTGGTTCTGCACACAACCCCGGGCCCTGAACACTAACTCGGACGCATTTGTGGCAGTTAGTCAGGGCGGGCTCAACCCCACCGTGGCCCGCCCTCAGCATTAAGTCCCATTCACGCGTGAGATTTCGCTGCGGCGGGGCCCGCCCCACAATTGCCCGCCGGGCAGCCTCTGCTGCGTCGCTCCACCGGGCCCCCAGAAGCCCATGCCCCATCGCCCCGCCCAACCTGCTCACTCTCCTGCTTGCTTCCATCGCCTTGCTCGCTCGCGCGCCTCTTAACTTTCGTTTTGTTCTGGATCGAGGAAGGAGGAGTTGAGCCTCACTCTCCATTCACGGCTCAAGACCTTCTTTCAACTTCGAAGCGAAGTGTATTGTCATCTTATTTCAGTTTATGTATCTCATATTCATAGTTTACATAAACCAATTGACTTACTTACTATAAAATGTCTTTTCCCATCCATATTAGAACTCCATATTTGAAAGTTTAAATTTCAAATGGCAATTGAGGATTGACTAATAAAGTTGACATTCAACTATTTTAATTAATATATCTTCTATTCTATAACATATTCAAATGTATATTAAATTGTATCAAAATTTGGTATTAATCATTTAATAAAAAATAATATATCCAATATTGGTCTATATTATATAAATATAATATATATTTTTATAATATAATTAATATGCAAATTAGATAAAGATATATATAATATTTTACATCCAAAATATGAATGAATATGGCAATATATTTTTTTATTCAAGATAATATTCTACTATTTTTATTACACATTACATATAATTAAAATATTTTTAAAATAATTTATTATATATATAAAGATACAAAGACATTTATATCAAACAAAATTGATTATCAACTTTTCTTCATTGTTAGTATTGATCACAATCATAGTTGTCATATAATATAAGTTTGTTATCTTCATGTACTAAAGTTTTTATAAATCATACAACATATGTTATCTTTAAAGTTTTAAAAAAAGTCATCTTTTTTTATTTTAAAGTAGAGACTAATATATGAATAGGACAATTGTATGACAACTTTGTCATATCCTTCATCTAACTCTACTATATTATGTTTTCTTGATGGCTTTTCATGATCCATTTTTGTACATTATACATTTGCTTCAATAGATGCTATAGAGCCTTTCAAAAAAAATTAAAAATAATAAAATCTTTCAAATCTATATAATTTTTAAAGAAACATGATATATATTTTTAGAAAATTTAATTTAACCTTTATTTCTTCTATTCCAAGTATATAAATATTCTTTTTAATATTCATAAGAAGGACATCTTCATCACATATGATTTTAAGCAATTGCTTTTGAAATCCATTGGTTGGTATATAAATATTATTTTTCTAATATTAGAAATATTATCCAACCCTTTCTAATATTTGTAATAAGACTTAAATATTTTGAAATATAAAAATATAACTAAAAAAATATAAAAATAATTTTTATAATTAAAATTATATTAAAATTATTCAAAATTGAAGCAAACTAATTCAAACCACATCAAAATTGTCATTTAATTAAACTATTTTTAAAACAAGTATCAAAATTTGGACATAATTGCTCTTGTGGAATTCAAGCAAAAGATTGCTTACTAATGTATGATGGTAAAAATTTAGCCCTATATTTTATAAATGAATACACTGCTTAATTTTGGACCTTTTGAGACTGGTTCAAATATTCCAATATAAATTAGATTTTTTTTCTTCTTTATACTATCAATAATAATCTAAATAATATTTTTATAATCAATCATGTAAATATTTTGATATATAAAAGTATAAGAATTTTATATATTATAATAAAAATTAATAAAATATTATTTTAAGATATATATATATATATATATAATTAAAATAAATTTATGATTAATTTTATAAAATTATTTAAATAAAATTTAATGAAGCTATTGTAATAGCATTAGGATTTCAATTTAGGATGTAGAATTTAGGATTATATGGATATTCTAAAAGGTATTAATTTTTAAAAAATTTGACACATATCTATCTAATTTTAGGACCTATGATTTTAACTCTATTATCATAATGTTTTATATGTTTTTAGCTTTAAAAATATGAAATGGTTGACTTTTGGATTCTGAAGCTGATTTTATAATTTAGATATATTACATTTGAAGGTTTCAAAGTTTTTGATCTCAGAAGCATTTTATAAATTTTTAATCTGTTATCTTTAAATTTGAATGTGATGTATTTTTCTACTATTAAGAATATATAATTTAATAGTATAATTAAAATCCATATAAATTTTTGAATTATTGGATATGAATGGATGGAATTTGGTGGTAGACCTCACTAACAATATAACAATTATTAGAATAAGTTTTATTTGATATAGTGTTCATTCAAGATTTTAGCTTTCAACAAGATTTGTTGTGCACTTCTCTTCTAAGAACGCATTGTCATATGGCATGATTTTCTATCTGGAAATACACTAGGTACCTGGCTGTGGAGAATTCACTTGAAAATTATTGGCAAAACTCCAACAAGTGATTTATCCTTGATAAAAAGGACAAATAATACAAAAATATTATAAAAGAGAAGTTGTATAGATAAAACCCTCTTGTATTCAAGTAGGTTTGTATAAAAAAGATTCAAATTTCTACAAAAAAATCCTTCAAAATTTTGTTCACCTACAAGGACTTATTTCTTGCTGAACTTTAGAGTTCAATAATTCTTGATCCAATCATTTAGTTTCTATAAAATTTTCTTCAAAGTGTAGGTAATAATTTTAAGTTTCACCGAAAAGAAGAATCAATTATAAATCTGCTTTGGATCGTCCGATATCTCAAAAATCCTAGCAAGTATTTAAAACCCTAGCTCACAGACAGTGGAGTACTATTTTTCTTATATCGCACAAACCAAAAACTTTAATGCCATAAAATTTTTATACATAGTCTTGTGACATAATCATATACACTCTTAAAAAATTTGAGCCAAAAATCTATCAAATTGCCTAAGATATAGCTCAAAATTTAACCACTAGTTAAGCGGGGTCACTTACTACCCTTAGCTTACAAGCAGCGACTTGAACTCCCAACATCTCCTTCATCCCAGCTTGGATTTTATCAAGGCGTACACAAAAAGTGTAGCCAAAAAAGTGCTTTTTTTAATCCTAATTGCTGATCCTTTATTGCTCTCTGCATACGCGAGTTATATCCAAAAGAGTGACAGTAGGTACAATTTCAACACCCTAACTTTGAGCACCTATATCTCTTTTATTAAAGGTCCAAATCATGCAAGGTTTGCATCAAAACCATATCCAAAAATCCAAACTTATTGATCCTAGCCTTTGACGTTTGACTCTTTCCAAAACTCAAACCCTAATCCCTAATAAGGCCTCAGACAGCCACCTTGAAGCCCATTGGGCATGATTTTTGGCCAATTAGAATAGAAATTTCTATCATCCACCTTTATCCATCCACATGGATGGCCAAACTATCCTTTTTACACTAAAAATTCTTTTCTAACCCTTCTTCTTATGAAATTTATATACTTTGTGCTTTAAGCACCAAATAAAAGAAGTAAACTAAGATTTTAAGGATCACCAATGTCTAACAAATGTGATTCAAAATATATAAAAGTTATTATTAATATAAAATTAACCTCAAAATTACTATAAAAAAAAATAAGATTGTAAAAATCTCAATAATAGCCCTTTTAAATCAATCTTTTCTAAACTAACAATCTAACTATATTTTATAATTAATAAAAATCCATTGATATGAATCTCATTTAATTGCATAATAAATTATATATTGAATATACATGTATAATTTTTTCACATAGTAGCCGAACCACAACACAACAGCATAAAACACCATAAATATAAGAGGGATCCCAAAGTGATGCCCATACCTTAGAATGTTGTTAATAGTAGAGACCTAAAAGATATTAGAATGGATTAAGACCTTGGATATTTGAAACACTCCTCATCTTTAAGATCTAGGAGCCACAAAGGTGGAGACATGGAATTTGGATGGTCCATGATATCTCAATTTTAGAATGTCTGAAAATGCCTCAATCAAGGGTGTGGGCAAGAAGTTATGGCATCTAGAAGGAGACACCTAATAAAAAGAGCACTAGCTAGATAGAAACTCTTTAGGAGCTTCAAATCTTAGAAGATGCATATTTCCTAAAATACTAAATCAAATTAGACATTGAGGGCTCTATCGGCATCTATGCAAAGAATACATGTCAATAAAGTGGTCATTTGATGCTTTTAAACCCATATTAAAGGAGTTACGGCCATTTGATTATGCCAAGAAGGTTCAATAAGACTCATGCAACTAAGTCCTCTAGAAGGAGGTACTTGATCTTTAAAAAATGATTATACTTCAAAAAACTTGTCATACAAGAGATTCAAGATATTGTCGAAGTTCATAGAATATATTGTAGCAGAAGGCTCGTCCTTCTTTCTATTCTTAAGGCATCTTAGTAGTAACTAAAAGAAAGTTCCAATAGATGGAGCTAGTATTGGGGCTCCATCATACGAACTTCTATGATAAAGTGAATTGGTTGGATGGCTAGTTTTATATGAATAATGATGAATCCCAAATTGAATTCCAAAATAACTCATAGATAATATCTAGTAGAGTGGTATCTTTATATTAGCATTAAAATGGCCTAGGTGGCATTGGAGTCACATAAGGATTATGGATGGTGGTGAAAAGATACCACCAAGTATGATTGGACTAGGTGATAAGAGAGTGCCATTAAGTAAGATCTTAAATATATATGGAAGTTTGTACGTAATTCTTAATTATCTTTTTTAAATATAATAATGAGTACAAAAAATCGAGTTTTAAGCTTGAGGTTTGGAAATGAGTTGGAAAATTGGAATAGAAGATTAATCTTGTGTATTTGGAGGTGAACAAGATTAACGCTCATAGTTATTATTAAAATTTAAAAAAATATTTTAAAAATAGCTATAGAACTAGTAAAGATTATGATACTTGGTAACAAAATAAATTTTTAGTACTTAAAGTATGAAGTTACAAAAGATACTTGCACAAGAAGAAGGCCATAGATGGCAATGAGGCTAGGGGCTTTCAGTAGCAATGCACTAAGGGGGATAAAGATCCAATTCTTATAGAAGATATTCCATTTTTTTAATTCTAATGAAGAAATTGGAATAAATTTAAAAGACAATGTGGAAATAGAAGAGTCACTTTAAAGAAAACCTTTCAATAATCTGAAACATGTCAAAGCTCAAATTTTGGAACTTTTGAAAGAAATGGGAAGTCAGAACTTGGACTTATATTTTAAAATAAAATTGTTGGAATTTATAGATTTTTAAATAAATTGTTGGAATTTATAGATTTTTGAATAAAGTTGTTGGAATTTATAGATTTTTTAAAAAAATTGTTGGAATTCATTGAACACCTTATTTTGCAAGGTTCTAAATCTTCTTCATCTATAAAGAAGTTGACTAAGGTGAACATGCAAAGTATCTTTTTGAAACTTGGCAAAGCTAGGAAGATCAAGAAATTTCTTTTGGAAATGGATAATTATTATGATGTTTAAAGACCGGATAAATGAGACAAAGTGTCCATTACAATGACTTTTTTAAAAAACCATATACTTCAATGGTAGGAAAGTAAGGAGGAACAAGAATCTGAATTGGTGACAAACTTTGACTTAGGCCACATTCAAGTAAATGGTGAGTGTGAAGTTTTTATTGCAATATTAAGCTTCAAAGATGGATATGAATTTAGAACGAATAAAGCACAGTAGGCCATCAAAGACATATATATTTGACTTTAATACGTAAATGAATGCCACATTAAAAATAGATGATTTTTTTTAAAAATATATCTTCTTGGATGGATTTCAATGTGGATGGTACATGCCTTAATTAAGTTTCTAAAACTTTCAAAAGATATAGTCAAACTCATCAAAGTAGTAGAAAAGATTAAAACTAATGATCAAAATAAAAAAATTAATCGAGTGGCCTTTTCAATAAAGTGAATTGATTTGGAATGCATCTTGAAACAAAGAGCATAAGAAGTTTGATTCTAAAAACAAAAATAAGATAGAAGCCAATAATAGAGCCACCAACAAAAATGACCATTAAGCAAAAAAAAAAATTCAAGTTAAGAGATAAAGGTGTAGAAGTAAAATACAAGTATTGACATAAAAGTGGCAAAATTAGATATTTTATTCTGGAATACTTTGATAAAAAGATGAACATCAAAGATTGTCACTCTTATGTTTTAAATTACATGCTAAAAGATGGATTTATAGCCAAGGCAATTAGTTTCAAATTAAGGCCAAGTTTCTTATATTTAGAGGCTAAAATCAAAGATAAAGAGGTCTCATTTTCACCAAAAAGGATAGTTGATGATAAAATGGAAGTAATATATAAATTAGAGCTGCCTTTTAAAGCACCCTATAGGTTGAATTAAACTAAGTTGATGGGATTAAAGAAGCAACTCAATGATGTTTTAGCTAGAAGATATATTAGACCAAATAATTCATCATATGAGATGTTGGTACTATTTGTAAATAAAAAAGATGGAAAGTTTCAAATATGTATTGATTATTGGATATTAAATAAAATAGCCATTAAAAATAATTATCAATTATTTTGAATTGATGATCTTTTTAATAGATTGGTAAGAGCTAAGTACTTTAGTCAGGTTAACTTAAAGTTGGAATATTAATAAATTTGAATTATAGATGGAGATATAAAAAGACTGCATATTGTATAAAATATGAATCATATAAGTTCTTAATAATGTCTTTTGGATTGTGCAATGTGCCATCAACATTCACAATGTTGATGAACACTATTTTTAAGAAAGGAATGGATGATTTTATGATAGTTTACATTAATGATATCTTAATATACTTCAAATCAATGAAAGAATATATAAAGCATCTCAAGGTGGTACTTAAAAAACTTAAGAGCAATAAGCTTTATGCTAATAAAGAAAAAAATAAGTTTATACAATAAGAAATTGAATTTTTGAGATATGTGGTAATTGGAGATAGAATCAAGCTAAATATAAGAAAGATAAAGGCAATATAAGAATAGAAGTAGCTAATTATATAAAAAGAACTTAGATCATTTTTAGTCCTAACAAATTATTATTATTGCTTCATTCAAGATTTTTAAAAAATTATCAAACCTTTGTCTAACTTATTAAAGAATGGAATTTTATAAGAGTGGGATGAGTCATACTACCAAATCTTTTAAGAAAAAATTATCATCATCCCTAATATTCAAGTTTTTGGAGTTTAAAAAGTCTTTTGAGGTTTACATGGATACAATTGACTTTATAATTAGAAGAGTGTTGATCCAAGATGGTAGACCAATTGTATATGAGAGAGAAAAGTTAGATGGGTGCCAAAGCAGGTGGCCTACTCAGGAGAAGGATCTTTTATAGTAGTCAATTGTTTATAAATATGACAACATTATTTGAAGTTACACAAGACTAAAGTCTACATGGATAATATATATTTGAAATATTTTGAGATACAAGTACAAATGAGTGCTAATCAATTGAAGTTGTAAGATATATTGGCCCTTATAGATATTGACTTAATCTATAAACTCGGTCGAGATAATATAGTACTAGATGCCTTGAATAGATAAGAGAAATTTCAAATAATGAATAGAACTCAAGTTTTATTGGTCATATATAAAAAAGAACGTAATTTGGAATGGAGAATAAGAGAGGGATACATGAAGGACCCCAAAACACAAAGGCTTCTTGGACAACATTGGAAGGATAAAAAAATCAAAGAAATTAAGTTGGTGAATGGATTACTCAAGTTATATACAAAGTTGGATGTATATGCCTCAAGAAAAACTAAAGTTGTTGATTTGGAAGGAAGAACATGATAGTCCTATAGCTAGTGATAGAAAGAAAAAAACCACCATAGTAATGGTGTTGTGGTAGAGAGAATTTGCCTCAAGAAAGCGTGGAACTTCTGGTTGCTATTAATTATTCGACCAAGATCCAAAATATAACAAAACTCCCAAATTTATATAAAAGTCTTTTTCATAGGGCTATTACATCCAATACATAAGTCTTATTTCTTTAAAACACTCAAAATAAAAGTAGTATTCTAAAACCTTTATTCATTTGTAGAAAGGGAATATTTTCCAAACTTCAATAATCTATAATTTTTAATCCAACCATCCAAATCTACTCAAAATTTATATGAAATGCTGATGTATTTTTAAAAACTACAATCACAAATTTCAACTATTAATTTGTTACCAATCTTTAGATATTGCCAAAATCATAATAGTAGCTTCAAACCCTTATTTACAAACACCCGTGTATTAAACTCTTCATATCTCACAAATTAAAATTCTAAATACTATGAAACTTCAATATATAGCTTTTTAACATAATAATATACCTTCTTAGAAATGTTTAGGCAATAATTTATTTGAAAGCTCAAGATATGGCAAAAACCATCACTATCAACAAAATGGTCTACTTACTGCCTTGGAATTCAATTTGCTGTCTTTGACTTCTAATATCTCCTTCTTTAGAGCTCCAAATGTAGCAATTCTTATACTTTAAGTGTAGGTCTTAAAATCACTTTTCCAACCATATCTCTTGATTTTTAAAATCTCTCATACAATTCCTTGTGTCTTCCAAAGAATAATAGTAGGTATGATTTGTATACCTTAACTTCAAGCACCTACTCCTCCCTCATAAAAACTTCAAATCTTTCAATTTTTATACCAAAATTATAGTATAAAAAATAAGCTTTCTAATCTTAGTTTTTAATTTTTAAATGCCTTCTTTGAAGTTGCCCAAACCTTTGTTTTCCTCGGGGACAGCCTCTTCAAACCTTTATTTATCCATACTTTGCCTTCATCCTTCCAAATAAACCTCTTAGTAGTTTAGTTTTTTATTTTTGGTTCCAATCTTCTCTCAAGGCTTCATACTAAATATTTAGATCTTATATAGTTTAAACACCATAACAAAATTAAGTAAAAAAATATCAAAACAAAGTTTCTTATATCAACTCCTTTAAATACTTTATTAATTGTTCTAACACATATTTGAATTTATAAACTTATTATATGTTTTAACAAGTTTTTACATACTATAAGAAATTATAGCACGACAATGGTATCAATAAGATTCTATTAGCTAGGAATAAAAGAAAAAATTGCTTCTTTTGTCAAAACTTGTGTCAAATGATAAATCAATTGGATTTTTTATAAAAAATAAGCCAATATATTGCAATCATTGCCAATTTTGCCGAGTCTATGGCTATAAATCATTCAAGTTGTCTACAACTTGGATTAGACTCACTTATCATTTTTATTACAAATTAGATTAAAAAATAAAGATTAATACTAATAAAAAAGTTTAATTTTGATTTTAAGCCAAGTAAATTTGATTTAAAAGAAAGAATCAATATTATTAGAAGTGAAATCAAAATAAACTTAAAAGATTTATTGGAGTAGAAGAGCAACATGTTTATTGGAGTAGAGGAGCAACAAAATTTATTGGAATAGAGGAGCAATATATTTTATTTTTTATTCACTAGTTACTAGTTCAACAAGACCCTTGAGGTGGCATTGATGGCCTCCAAATATAACTTCTATTGTACCAATGTCCCATCTAAGAATTTGTTGTTCATTGCAACCTTTAAAACATCTTCTAAACATAATTTTTGATCCACCTGGAATCATTCTTCTGTCAAGGATACAAGAATATAAAATAAGAGACTTGAATTAGAACAAGGTTTTTAGAAAAAAACCAATAAGAACTTCAATTAATCAAATGAGTATATGAACAACATCAAGAAAGGTGAATTAGAACTCCAAGAGATGTATTGTCAAGACTAAAGAACTCTTTAGCCTTGATCCATATATATATATATTCCTATCTAGGATGCTTCTTGAGCAGCTTCCATCAAACTAAGAAGCTTTTTGAGTAACTTCTACCAATTAGGAAGGTTCTTAAGCTCCTTCTTATAACTGAAAAGCTTTTTAAGCTCTTTCTACTAATTAGGAAATTTTTCAATTAACTTTCACTAATTAGAAAGCTTCTCAACTGACTTTCACTAACTCAAGAAGCTTCTTGTATCAGGGATACAAGATAGTGGATTAGCAAAGAAACAAGAAAAAGATTATAGAATTAGAATAATTTTAAGAACAAAGAATTGGATGGATAAGAACAAAGAACTAGATCATTGACAAGAATGAGAGATTAGATTCATATCAAGAAACAAGGCCACACTTTGGATTGCTTCAAGACTTGTATTGGTAAGACTGAGAAGCACCTTGTTCTTGCCTCTTATTTATACTATAAAGCCTATATCTTATTGAACCTTTTAAGAGTATCTTATAAGATTTTAAAAGATTGAAAAAGATTTTAGAAGACTAAGGCAAATTCAAGAAGACTAAAGAAGATTTTAGAAGATTTTAGAAGACCATAGAAGATTCTAAAAGACTTAAGAAGGTTCTAAAAGATTTTAGAAGATTTTAGAAGGTTCTAAAAGATTTTAGAAGATTTTAGAAAACTATAGAAGATTCTAAAAGACTTAAGAAGGTTCTAAAAGATTTTGGAAGATTTTAGAAAATTATAGAAGGTTCTAAAAGACTACAGAAGGTTTTAAAGGATTATAAAAAGTTTTAGAATGTGGTGATTTTAAGTATGTCCATGACATCACCTCTCCTTCTAGCGATGAGTTCTACAAAGAGCCAAAGTGATTTGATGATTAAATTATATACGTAAGAAATCTAAAAAATTTTGGAGTAGAGAAGTAACATATTTTGTCTTTTGTTCGTTGGTTACTGGTTCATTTGGATCCTTGAGGTAGCATTGATGACCTCCACATATAACTTTTGTTGTACTAACATCCCATCCAAGAATCGTCTTGTCGTTGCGACCTCTAAAACATCCTTCAAATATAATTTTTGGTCCATCTAGAATCACCCTTCTAACTTCAAGGAGTATTACTAAAGCTCGGGCATTTAAATGAAGATTTTTGTGATAAGGTCGTATCTCCAAAGACTCCAAACATGGCCTTACTTGATGTTAGAATAGTCCTTCTTTACCTTATTCATGTTCTTCAAATCCAATAGATTGTGAAAATTACAATGATTCTTTAGCTGCTTGTGTGGCAGAAGAATCTTTTGACTCTTATTCCTAAAATTCCTTTGAAATAAAAAGATTTGATATGATAATTAATAAGCTTTTAGAAAGATCTATTCTATTTTTAAATAAAATATCTATATACAAGTAAAGGTCTTGGCATGGTTCTCTCCTTTTTATAATGGTCTTTTGTTGTTGGTAGAAAAGCATCATTTAAAAGCCAAAAAATATTGGTGTCTATAAAATCTTCAATGGCGATTGAATCTAGGTTTTTTAGAATATCATTGATGGAATTTGCAAACTTTCTCAGATGCATTCCTAAGATTATTTGAAGGTTCTCACGTTCTTTTGATATTTCTATAGTCCTTCCAATAAATAAAGTATTCCAATCATCCATGTCTTATACGCAAATCCAATATTTCATCCACTTTGTATTCCAGCTCTTGATTCTCTTCAATGAGAGTTGGTAGTAGAAGAGTTCTTCTAACAATTCTTGATTTATAATAGGTTTCTAAAAGCAAGAGATGGAAGATTGGATGAATACGCATGCTACTTGGTAGTTCAAGATGGAAACTTACTAGATTTATTTGGTGTAGAATTATAAATGGTCTAAGTCTTTGATAGTCTAATTTCCGTGATGGTGGATTCATTTGTATATTTTGTCGGAGTTGTCAAACACGATCTCTTACCTTGAACTTTGGTTAGTTCTTGAGATGAATGTCTATATAGTTTTTATATTAGTCTTAAGTCATTTAGCCTTCTAGAATGTGAAGGATTCTTTTAGCTTTTTGAATGCTTCTTCAGCCTTATCAATCCAAATAAATTTTTTCTTATTAATAAGTTGTGTCAATAGAATTACAATCTTGAAATAATCCTTGATGAAGATTTTGTAAAAATTTATAAATCTCAAAAAACATCGTACATCTCAAATTGATGATGGTTGTTTCTACTCTATAACAATTTGAGTTTTTTTTGGATCTATAGAAATTCCATTTTTAGAAGTAATATATTTCAAAAATTTGATTGATGGTTGATGGAAAGAATACTTTTCTAATTTGGCATACAATCCATTTTTCCGTAGTTTCTCCAATACCATACATACATAATGTTCATATTCTTATTTGTTCTTAGAGAAGATCAAGATATCATCTAGATAGATGATTACAAAGTCATCTAAGTATTCTTGTAAGATATCATTCATCGTATATTGGAAGACTGCAGGTACATTTGTAAGTCCAAAAGGCATAACATTGTACTCAAAATATCCATACCTTGTACAAAATGATGTCTTCTATTGATCTCTTTCTTTAATCCTAAGTAGGTTGTAGGCACCTCTCAAATCAACCTTTGTAAAGATCTTTGCATATCCTATTTATTCTAATAATTCTGAGATTAGCAGTAATGAATATTGGTTTTTATAGTTATCTGATTCAGACCTCGATAGTCAATACACATATGTAAAGAACCATCTTTCTACTTCACATATAAGATAGAGGCTCCCACATGTGATTTTGAATATCTAATAAAAGATTTGGCTAGGTTTTCATCAACATATTCTTGCAAGGCTGAAAATTTTATTTGTGAGAGATTGTAAATTGGACCAAATGGAGGTTGAATTCTATCTTATAATTTGATTGCACAATCATAAGGATGGTGTTCTAATAATATGTCTGTTTTTTTCTTTTCAAATATGTCTTCAAGGTCACAATATTAACTAGGAATATCTTGCTTCAATTGTTTCATTGGATCTTTCATTGAAATAGTATACAATGCAAATGCAGTCTTTTTTTTTGTTGCTTGTATAATTACTTTAGTTCCAAGAAATGAAGTAGCACTTCATTTCTTCTTTTGATATTTAGATCTTGAGAAAATCTCTTGTAAATTCTAATCAATATCAGGATTATATAATTTAAACTAAAAAAATCCAATGACAATAGGATTTGTTGAATATGAAATAATATTGAAAACAATGCATGATACTTAATCTCCTCATATCACTTCATATGGTTGAGTTTCTTGAATAATATCTCCTAATGTAAGGTTTTGTCTATCAATGACTTCCATGGATGTAGGATGGATCTTCTTTACAAATACTAAGTTGTACTTGGTTGCAAAATTCTTATCTATAAAGTATGCAAAGATTCTAGTAGCTAAAAGATTTTAGAAAAATTCTCTTATTTTAAGATTTTTTTATGTACAAGAAGTATAAAATAAGATGTTGGATCTAAAGGTAAAAAAAGATCTTTTTTTAATATTTTAGATTTGGAGATGTCCAATTATAAGGTCCCTATTGTGGTTGGACGTTTTTATTTTTTAACCTCTCTAATTCAGATATTATACCTCATGCCTTGAATTTTGTAGACTTGTTTGGACAGTTTGCTGCCTTGTGCTTAGGTCTTCTATAATATAGACATAGATTCTCATGCCAATATCTAATCTATTCTATTGGTGTTAATGACTCGAAGTGAGTTGCATCAATCTACATGGGTTTAGGACATATTAATGGCTTCTCCAATACTCTTGAGGATGTAGTAGACGTATTTTAATAGGTATTGCTTAAAATTAATTGCCTCTCTTCTCATAATTCAAATAGGTGATTATCACAAGTAATAGCTTGACATATGAGTTCTTCTAAACTTTCAACTCTTGGCATTGTGAACAATAAATTCTTCACATTGTCTTTTAGGCCATAAAAAAATCGAGTCATAAAAGCCTTATCATTCTAATCAAGATCATAAGTAAGTTATTAAAATTTTGCAATATAAATTGCAGCTAAACATTGCCCTTATTGTAGGTTTTAAGTCTTCATTTTTGCCACCCTCTTCCAATCATTAACTCCAAATGTAGTAGTAAATCTTTCTATAAAAACTTCCAAATTGTATAAGATTGGAGAATTCTTTTCCAACAATGGAACAAACCATAATCGAGGACTTCTTGATAAAAAAGATGCTTGTAAAATTAACTTGAGTGAATCCATCCAAATAACAAGAAGGATATAATCATAATTAAAGTCATACTTGTTGCACAAATCCTCGAAAGTTGGATCTCATTCCATCAAATTTATCAAGCATGCTAGCCTTTGGCTCTTTCATGATAATCCTTGGAGCTTCTAGAGAGATTATGTTGTCGTATTATAATTGTTTATAAAATATAAAAATTAGTCAAAATATAAAATATATTCACAAGTTTTAGTATGTGTTAAAATGGTTAGCAAAGTATTTGAAAGAGTTGAAATAAGAATCATTATTTTAGATTTTTATTTAATTTGATTATGGCGTTAAAAATATATAGGATCCAAATCTATAGTATAAAGCCTTGAGAGGCAATTAGAGTCCAAAGAAGAAGAATTAAACTACTAAGAGGCTCATTTGGAAGGATGAAGATAAATTGTGGATGAATGAAGATAAGGGATGAAGTTATTCATTACTATTGGTCAAAGGTCATGTCCAATAGGCTTTGAGGAGGTTGCTTGCAAGGAAAATAAGGATTTTGGTGACTTCAAAGGGGGGCATTCAAAAATCAAAGACTAGAATTAGAAAGCTTATTTTTTGAACTACAATTTTGATATAAAAATTGAAAGATTTGGAATTTTTATCAAGAAAAAGTAGGCACTTGAAGTTAAGATGTACAAATTGTACCTATTGTCCCTCTTTTGAAGATTGGAGGAATTATTTGAGAGCTTTTAGAGATCAAGAGATGCGGCTAGAGAAATGATTTCAACACCTACATCAAAAGTGGAAGAATTTCTATATTTGGAGTTTTGAAAGAGATATTGGAAGTCAAAGACAGCAGATTGAATTCCAAGGCAATAAGTAGGCCATTTTATTGATAATGATGAAATTTGCCATATCTTGAGCTTTTAGACGAATTTTTGTCTAAAAACCTTTAAGAAGATGAATCTTTGTACTCAAAAGCTATACATCAAAGTTTCATAGTATTTAGACATTTAGTTTGTGAGATATGAAGAATTTAATACACAAGTGTTTGTAAAAAAGGATTTGAAGCTATTGTTAGGATTTTCACGATATCTAAAGATCAATGAAGAATCAACATTTGAAATTTGTTGTGCTAGTTTTTAAGAGTACATCAATACTTCAGATGAATTTTGAATGAATTTGAATGGTTAGATTAAAAATTATAGATTATTACATTTCAAAAAAAATTTCTTCTAAGAATGAGTGACAATTTAGAGTATTATAATATAAAGTGAGTGTGTTTATAAAATAAGACTTATATATTGGATGAAAGAGCCCTAAGTGAAAGACCTTGATAAAAATTTGAGGATTTTATTATTTTGGATCTTAATTTAGTAATTAGTAGTAGCCAAAAGTCCAATCTATCTTCAAAGCTTAATATTGCAATATAAACTTCACATTTACCATTTACTTGAATGTGGCCTAAGTCAAAGTTTGTCACCAATTCAGATTCTTGTTCCTTCTTACTTTCCTACTATTGAAGTATATGGTTTTTTAAAAAAGTCATTGTAATGGACACTTTGTCTCATTTATCCGGTCTTTAAACATCATAATAATTATCCATTTCCAAAAGAAATTTCTTGATCTTCCTAGCTTTGCCAAGTTCCAAAAAGATACTTTGCATGTTCACCTTAGTCAACTTCTTTATAGATGAAGAAGATTTAGAACCTTGCAAAATAAGGTGTTCAATGAATTCCAACAATTTTTTTTAAAAATCTATAAATTCCAACAACTTTATTTTAAAATATAAGTCCAAGTTTTGACTTCCCATTTCTTTCAAAAGTTCCAAAATTTGAGCTTTGACATGTTTCAGATTATTGAAAGGTTTTCTTTAAAGTGACTCTTCTATTTCCACATTGTCTTTTAAATTTATTCCAATTTCTTCATTAGAATTAAAAAAATGGAATATCTTCTATAAGAATTGGATCTTTATCCCCCTTAGTGCATTGCTACTGAAAGCCCCTAGCCTCATTGCCATCTATGGCCTTCTTCTTGTGCAAGTATCTTTTGTAACTTCATACTTTAAGTACTAAAAATTTATTTTGTTACCAAGTATCATAATCTTTACTAGTTCTATAGCTATTTTTAAAATATTTTTTTAAATTTTAATAATAACTATGAGCGTTAATCTTGTTCACCTCCAAATACACAAGATTAATCTTCTATTCCAATTTTCCAACTCATTTCCAAACCTCAAGCTTAAAACTCGATTTTTTGTACTCATTATTATATTTAAAAAAGATAATTAAGAATTACGTACAAACTTCCATATATATTTAAGATCTTACTTAATGGCACTCTCTTATCACCTAGTCCAATCATACTTGGTGGTATCTTTTCACCACCATCCATAATCCTTATGTGACTCCAATGCCACCTAGGCCATTTTAATGCTAATATAAAGATACCACTCTACTAGATATTATCTATGAGTTATTTTGGAATTCAATTTGGGATTCATCATTATTCATATAAAACTAGCCATCCAACCAATTCACTTTATCATAGAAGTTCGTATGATGGAGCCCCAATACTAGCTCCATCTATTGGAACTTTCTTTTAGTTACTACTAAGATGCCTTAAGAATAGAAAGAAGGACGAGCCTTCTGCTACAATATATTCTATGAACTTCGACAATATCTTGAATCTCTTGTATGACAAGTTTTTTGAAGTATAATCATTTTTTAAAGATCAAGTACCTCCTTCTAGAGGACTTAGTTGCATGAGTCTTATTGAACCTTCTTGGCATAATCAAATGGCCGTAACTCCTTTAATATGGGTTTAAAAGCATCAAATGACCACTTTATTGACATGTATTCTTTGCATAGATGCCGATAGAGCCCTCAATGTCTAATTTGATTTAGTATTTTAGGAAATATGCATCTTCTAAGATTTGAAGCTCCTAAAGAGTTTCTATCTAGCTAGTGCTCTTTTTATTAGGTGTCTCCTTCTAGATGCCATAACTTCTTGCCCACACCCTTGATTGAGGCATTTTCAGACATTCTAAAATTGAGATATCATGGACCATCCAAATTCCATGTCTCCACCTTTGTGGCTCCTAGATCTTAAAGATGAGGAGTGTTTCAAATATCCAAGGTCTTAATCCATTCTAATATCTTTTAGGTCTCTACTATTAACAACATTCTAAGGTATGGGCATCACTTTGGGATCCCTCTTATATTTATGGTGTTTTATGCTGTTGTGTTGTGGTTCGGCTACTATGTGAAAAAATTATACATGTATATTCAATATATAATTTATTATGCAATTAAATGAGATTCATATCAATGGATTTTTATTAATTATAAAATATAGTTAGATTGTTAGTTTAGAAAAGATTGATTTAAAAGGGCTATTATTGAGATTTTTACAATCTTATTTTTTTTTATAGTAATTTTGAGGTTAATTTTATATTAATAATAACTTTTATATATTTTGAATCACATTTGTTAGACATTGGTGATCCTTAAAATCTTAGTTTACTTCTTTTATTTGGTGCTTAAAGCACAAAGTATATAAATTTCATAAGAAGAAGGGTTAGAAAAGAATTTTTAGTATAAAAAGGATAGTTTGGCCATCCATGTGGATGGATAAAGGTGGATGATAGAAATTTCTATTCTAATTGGCCAAAAATCATGCCCAATGGGCTTCAAGGTGGCTGTCTGAGGCCTTATTAGGGATTAGGGTTTGAGTTTTGGAAAGAGTCAAACGTCAAAGGCTAGGATCAATAAGTTTGGATTTTTGGATATGGTTTTGATGCAAACCTTGCATGATTTGGACCTTTAATAAAAGAGATATAGGTGCTCAAAGTTAGGGTGTTGAAATTGTACCTACTGTCACTCTTTTGGATATAACTCGCGTATGCAGAGAGCAATAAAGGATCAGCAATTAGGATTAAAAAAAGCACTTTTTTGGCTACACTTTTTGTGTACGCCTTGATAAAATCCAAGCTGGGATGAAGGAGATGTTGGGAGTTCAAGTCGCTGCTTGTAAGCTAAGGGTAGTAAGTGACCCCGCTTAACTAGTGGTTAAATTTTGAGCTATATCTTAGGCAATTTGATAGATTTTTGGCTCAAATTTTTTAAGAGTGTATATGATTATGTCACAAGACTATGTATAAAAATTTTATGGCATTAAAGTTTTTGGTTTGTGCGATATAAGAAAAATAGTACTCCACTGTCTGTGAGCTAGGGTTTTAAATACTTGCTAGGATTTTTGAGATATCGGACGATCCAAAGCAGATTTATAATTGATTCTTCTTTTCGGTGAAACTTAAAATTATTACCTACACTTTGAAGAAAATTTTATAGAAACTAAATGATTGGATCAAGAATTATTGAACTCTAAAGTTCAGCAAGAAATAAGTCCTTGTAGGTGAACAAAATTTTGAAGGATTTTTTTGTAGAAATTTGAATCTTTTTTATACAAACCTACTTGAATACAAGAGGGTTTTATCTATACAACTTCTCTTTTATAATATTTTTGTATTATTTGTCCTTTTTATCAAGGATAAATCACTTGTTGGAGTTTTGCCAATAATTTTCAAGTGAATTCTCCACAGCCAGGTACCTAGTGTATTTCCAGATAGAAAATCATGCCATATGACAATGCGTTCTTAGAAGAGAAGTGCACAACAAATCTTGTTGAAAGCTAAAATCTTGAATGAACACTATATCAAATAAAACTTATTCTAATAATTGTTATATTGTTAGTGAGGTCTACCACCAAATTCCATCCATTCATATCCAATAATTCAAAAATTTATATGGATTTTAATTATACTATTAAATTATATATTCTTAATAGTAGAAAAATACATCACATTCAAATTTAAAGATAACAGATTAAAAATTTATAAAATGCTTCTGAGATCAAAAACTTTGAAACCTTCAAATGTAATATATCTAAATTATAAAATCAGCTTCAGAATCCAAAAGTCAACCATTTCATATTTTTAAAGCTAAAAACATATAAAACATTATGATAATAGAGTTAAAATCATAGGTCCTAAAATTAGATAGATATGTGTCAAATTTTTTAAAAATTAATACCTTTTAGAATATCCATATAATCCTAAATTCTACATCCTAAATTGAAATCCTAATGCTATTACAATAGCTTCATTAAATTTTATTTAAATAATTTTATAAAATTAATCATAAATTTATTTTAATTATATATATATATATATATATATATATATATCTTAAAATAATATTTTATTAACTTTTATTATAATATATAAAATTCTTATACTTTTATATATCAAAATATTTACATGATTGATTATAAAAATATTATTTAGATTATTATTGATAGTATAAAGAAGAAAAAAAATCTAATTTATATTGGAATATTTGAACCAGTCTCAAAAGGTCCAAAATTAAGCAGTGTATTCATTTATAAAATATAGGGCTAAATTTTTACCATCATACATTAGTAAGCAATCTTTTGCTTGAATTCCACAAGAGCAATTATGTCCAAATTTTGATACTTGTTTTAAAAATAGTTTAATTAAATGACAATTTTGATGTGGTTTGAATTAGTTTGCTTCAATTTTGAATAATTTTAATATAATTTTAATTATAAAAATTATTTTTATATTTTTTTAGTTATATTTTTATATTTCAAAATATTTAAGTCTTATTACAAATATTAGAAAGGGTTGGATAATATTTCTAATATTAGAAAAATAATATTTATATACCAACCAATGGATTTCAAAAGCAATTGCTTAAAATCATATGTGATGAAGATGTCCTTCTTATGAATATTAAAAAGAATATTTATGTACTTGGAATAGAAGAAATAAAGGTTAAATTAAATTTTCTAAAAATATATATCATGTTTCTTTAAAAATTATATAGATTTGAAAGATTTTATTATTTTTAATTTTTTTTGAAAGGCTCTATAGCATCTATTGAAGCAAATGTATAATGTACAAAAATGGATCATGAAAAGCCATCAAGAAAATATAATATAGTAGAGTTAGATGAAGGATATGACAAAGTTGTCATACAATTGTCCTATTCATATATTAGTCTCTACTTTAAAATAAAAAAAGATGACTTTTTTTAAAACTTTAAAGATAACATATGTTGTATGATTTATAAAAACTTTAGTACATGAAGATAACAAACTTATATTATATGACAACTATGATTGTGATCAATACTAACAATGAAGAAAAGTTGATAATCAATTTTGTTTGATATAAATGTCTTTGTATCTTTATATATATAATAAATTATTTTAAAAATATTTTAATTATATGTAATGTGTAATAAAAATAGTAGAATATTATCTTGAATAAAAAAATATATTGCCATATTCATTCATATTTTGGATGTAAAATATTATATATATCTTTATCTAATTTGCATATTAATTATATTATAAAAATATATATTATATTTATATAATATAGACCAATATTGGATATATTATTTTTTATTAAATGATTAATACCAAATTTTGATACAATTTAATATACATTTGAATATGTTATAGAATAGAAGATATATTAATTAAAATAGTTGAATGTCAACTTTATTAGTCAATCCTCAATTGCCATTTGAAATTTAAACTTTCAAATATGGAGTTCTAATATGGATGGGAAAAGACATTTTATAGTAAGTAAGTCAATTGGTTTATGTAAACTATGAATATGAGATACATAAACTGAAATAAGATGACAATACACTTCGCTTCGAAGTTGAAAGAAGGTCTTGAGCCGTGAATGGAGAGTGAGGCTCAACTCCTCCTTCCTCGATCCAGAACAAAACGAAAGTTAAGAGGCGCGCGAGCGAGCAAGGCGATGGAAGCAAGCAGGAGAGTGAGCAGGTTGGGCGGGGCGATGGGGCATGGGCTTCTGGGGGCCCGGTGGAGCGACGCAGCAGAGGCTGCCCGGCGGGCAATTGTGGGGCGGGCCCCGCCGCAGCGAAATCTCACGCGTGAATGGGACTTAATGCTGAGGGCGGGCCACGGTGGGGTTGAGCCCGCCCTGACTAACTGCCACAAATGCGTCCGAGTTAGTGTTCAGGGCCCGGGGTTGTGTGCAGAACCAGGGTTCTATGATTTGCCTGTCTCTGCTGTGCGAGGCCGTCTCTCTCTGCGAGGCCGTCTCTCCATCCTCATTGCGCCCTTCTCTCTGCCCTCTTCCTCTCGTCTGCCTGCTTCCACCCCTCTTCCTGTCCTCCTTTCGGTGCCACATCCTTTTTCTCATTTCTTTGTTTTGGTGGCTTCTCTCTCCCTTCCCCTTCCCGGGGGTTGCGCTCCCTCTGTTCTTTTCCGGCATTTTTCTGCAGGAGTTAGCACGCCCTCATTTTCCACCTTTTCAGCGGTTTCAAGTTATGGAGGCGATGGCTCCTGATGAGGTGAGTTCTTGAAATGTTTGGACTTCATTAGGTATGCACAATTTAGATTCTAATGCGGGTTTCGGATCGGGGTTCCGTTGTGGTTTAAGCTTGGGTTTTCAGCAGTATTTTTGCTGAGGTATTGAGCAGCATAGACTGTTGGGTTCCCCTGCTTCAGACTGACCAAGGTCATCGGCGAAAGAGTGAGGGGGAAGAGCTAGAGGATGCGGTGCAAGACCAGATACGAGCGACGGAACAGGAGATAAGAGCGAAGGAAGAGGAGATCAGAGCGAAGGAACTGCAGCTTCGCTTCAAGAGGCTTTCTCACTTTTTTTCCCGAAGCAGTAGCAATCTCCGTTTCCACCGCTCTTATCTCCGCTCTGAGCTCTCTTATCTCCTCTTCCTTCGCTCTTATCTCTTCTTCCTTCGCTCTTATCTCTTCTTCCTTCGCTCTTGTCTCGGCAAGAAATAAGTAGCCACGATCAACATACAGTCAGCCTACGGCAAGAAATAATCAGCGTACGGCAAGAGATAAGCAGTCTCCGGTCTGTGCAAGCAGGACTGGTATCGGCAGGTATGTAATCTTAGAATCTGGATCCAGGATCTGTCAGATGATTCTTTTGTGCTCTTGTATGCCTATTTGTTGCTCAGGGTATGCTTGTGAGAACATGCTTTTGTGGTGGACTGATCAATTGGTTTCGTTATCGAAATTGGTAGAGGGTTTAGAGCTTCTGGCCTTCATAGGTAGAATAAGCAGGTCTGGTGTAAGTTTCTTCCCTGCGTTCACCCATCAGGGTGTCAGATAGTGCTCTATTCTTGGCACTTGGTTTGCTCCACTTTGCCCTGCCATGTGTACGCATTATCATCAATCAGTGTGTCGGGTTTTGAATAGCAGGTAGTGTTTCCTGTCATCTTTGTTTCATTCTTTGTCAACTTTGGTGCTGACTAATTTTAGGTTTCCGATTTTTCCAAACTTAGAAACCTCTATTATCTCTCATCGTATGTTCTGAAGGGTGCAATTTATCTTGAGAAGCGGCAGAAGCGCTACTCTTGCAAGTGCGAGGCCACTGGCTGTTTAGTTTAACCATTGGGTTTTTATTTGAATTACTGGATTGCATGTGCAGATAAATGCACAGAGTTTGATTGGCTACGTCAGGACTTGCCGTCGTGGGACTCAGGGAACTTCAAGCCTCCAAGCGCCACGCAGAAGGAGCGGATGTACACGCCTGCGAGAGTGGAGTATTGGGATGTGGTGAAAGACATCGAAGACTGTCTGAACAAGGCGGATAAGTTGAAGCGTATATATCAGAAAGTGGACCGCTCTGTATTCACAAGGGGACGGCAAAATTTGGTAGCCATCGCTAATTTTGTCGTGAACAGCACCTGCGAATTCGTTAGTAAGAAGCGACCAGATTCCTCAGTAACATACGCCGGGGAAGTGAACCTTGAAGTGCCACCAGAATCTTCAACAGATGGAGGAGAGTCGACGAACACAGACGGATCAAAGGCCGCGGGCAGAGACGTCCAAAAATGTTTCTTTTATGCCAGACCTCCTCGTGTGGATGTGTTAATTCGATCCAACAGTGAGGCCGTTGCTGTTCTTGAGCTCAAGAATGGAGGCCTGGGATGTCCCGTGCCTATCTACAAACTGTGGGCAAGATGCTCATGTCAGACAGGTTCAGTACGGCCAGATCTCATTTGATTTTTGGTTGATTCCCGTCTTCACGATTTGTCAAGGATGCTCAGTTGTCAAGCCTGCTGATATGGAGGCTGCATTTCCTCAGGAATCGACCCCAACTGCTGGTGCCATACTAACATCTCGAAAGGACATGCCAGGAGTATTCTCAATTGCATTCTTCAGGTGTATGAATACCTGGTTTTGTAAGCAGTTCATTAACCCTTGTCTACCTCGGGAGTATTCGGGTGGGGCTAGCTCAGCTTAGAGCTCAGTGTCGCCAAGTCTGCTTCTGCCTTTAGTCATAATATTCCAGCAAAAGGGCAGTCCTGTTTGACAAAACTTCGTTTTGCCTGGGCAGCTTTTTGGTGCTCTAACCTGGTTTTATTCATCAGGGAGGTTTAGCTAGTCTTTGCTTCTGTCCAAACTCCTTTGTTGTTCCATCATGCTTTTCGTGTAATTTTTCGCGCATCCCATGGTTTACGTTCAGGAAACAAAAGGCCCCGACCGGCACCCCGTTTTCCCCCTCACTGTTGGATTCCGGTGGATTTCTGCTTTTTAGTACTGAAGTTGTGAGGTTTACTCGCAAGGTATTTAGGAAGCAGATGTTCCTGGAGTTCGAAGTGCTCAGCTATTTCAAATCCTGGTACTCACAGGGATGTGTCTTAAATTGAAATGGTCTTCAGATGAGAAGCTGATGAGTAGTGTGAGGTGGTCCTCATTCTACGTTCTTTTCCCTCGAGTTGCAGGGTGAAGGTTGGGTATGGCGTTCTCACCGATATCCAGAACTGGTATCTCTGCAAAAGGGATCATGGTGGCTGCCTCTATATTTCAACAGGTTTCAAGTTGGATGACCGGAAACCGCCTGTACCTGCCGCAATTGCTTATTTGGTCAATTCTGCTGTTGATGCCCGCGGCAAGTTTGATGTTTTACCCAGGAAGGGTGAGCGTCCCTGGAGCTGGGAGGTTTCCCCTTGCGCCAGTCCCAGTACCGGCTCTAAAGATGATGAAGACAAGGATAGGGCCTACAAACCAAATAAGCGCGAAATTGGTGGTTACAGAACGTCTCCAGCTAGGTATCCTGTCTAGCCAGCTACCCAAGCATTGACATGTTCTTTGTCATGGATACATAGAAGAGAAAAAACGGTGGAATGATGGCAAGTGCATGTACAGGACTCGAAGGGCATCCTTAAACGCGACACAGAACCAATTGCAGGAGATTCCTGCGTCGGACCTGCATCTGGACGACCGCCCCATCAGCAGTGGGGGATGGAGCGGCTGCGTGGTTGGCGGCACTTTGAATGGTCGTCGTGTTGCAGTGAAGTTGGCTCTCCGCAATTCGGAACGTGCAGAGGTGAGCTGGAGTCGTGTCGTGGAATTGTTACGCGCCCGTCTAAAAGTTCACTATTGCCTGGTCTAAATCGGGGCTGACCTGGAGTGGTCCCGCCAGCGATTGCTTTTGTAGCAGGCAGTCTTTGCTAGACGCAACATGGGGGCATTTTTGTGTTGAAATGCATGCAGTTTGCGACACCTTACCGGCTTCTGATCTTGTTCTGTATATACCGTCTTCTGGCCGTGCTTTGTACAGGCTCTGCTGAACGAGGTGGACGCCTACCTAAAGCCACAGAAGTATTGGGGGGAATTCGTGCCCCCATTAGTAGGATTTGGAACCACAGCCAATGGCCTAATTGTTTTCATAGCAACAGAGTTGATCGATGGCAGTCCACTCGGACCTGGTAAGTAATAAGCTCTTGAAACCAGCAAATGGGGAGTGTGGTCGTCTTCCTCCTTTCCCGAGGGCTTCTTGCAGCTTAATCATGGTGCTGGAACATTATCTGTGGCGCTCTACAATCAACAGGCAGAGTAGGCACTTATCTACGTTTCAATGTATTGCCTTCGGTTCTCAGGAATAGTGACCGAGGAGGTGGCCACTGCGGCACTTAAGGGGCTTGATGCTGTCCACAAGTGTAAGTTACTTCATGGGGATGTTTAGGCACGGAATATTATGGTTGTGCGGGGTACACAGCCTTCTGTCCGCCTTGTTGATTTCGGCTTTGCGAGGCGGAGCAACAATAGGATGTCGCAGATGGAAGAGCGCGAGGGATTGGAGGACCTTTTTCAAGATATGATGGGAGTTCGGGTGAGGAAAGCGTTTGATGGCGTAAGATATCCTCGTACGCAGCTTTGTTTGGTATGATGTAACCACCTTTTCAAGCGACTCCGACGAGGGAGACTTATCGTTGCCTGCCAGTCGGAATGCCAATCTGCTCGGCATATAGAGTGCAAATATTGTTGTGCTTACCAAGTCCACATTTTATGAAACAGATTGTGATGGGTGGAATGAGAAGAGTAGAACACATTTACCAGACCACGGGAATCCTCCCAATATGCTTACAACATGCTACATTCACTCTCACATGAGACATGTATTATAATTTTTGATTAGATGTGTTGCATGGAGGCAGTTGCCCTAATGTGCGGCGAAAATTTTCCGCTCCTAGTAAGTGCTGTTGTGTGATTGTTTGTCAAATATAAGTTAGTACACAAAGCTGGTGTGTTTAGTATTTATGAATGGATATTTTTTCACTTTTGGCGTTTGATGCAATTTCGTAAAAAGTAAAAGTATTGCGTGGATCTGAATCCAGAGCCTGGTATTTTGTGGATGTACAATGTATTTTCTTAGCTAGTGTGCCATTCCGACGTGTTTTATCTCTGCGTCGTTAGTCTCTGCAATCTGAGAATGAATGATCTGGGAATAGTTAATTTTGATACATTTCAACCTTTTTAAAGTTTGTGATCCAAAGATGAATGGTAGGAAAGTGATTTTAAAAAAATAAAGTCAATTGAAGTATTTAGGCAATATATTTCTTTCTACTAAATAACTCATCATTGAAATTTTAAAATTCAAGATTTAAATCTTCTATAAAATTAGATTTTATGATGGTTTTTTAAAAATATAATTTATAAAAGTATATTGAATAAGTATTAAAATATGACTTTTTCAAATTTGTATTCTTAAACTCCTTGGACAATGGATTCCTTTATACTTAAAAATCACCAAATAATTTATTAAAGTTAAAATTAATGATTGAAAATTTCAAAATAATAAGTTCAAAAAGTAAAGTGACAAGTACTAAGTTAAATTTGATGAATACAAGAACAATATCTAGAAAAATGAATTAGAGCTCCAAGAGATGTATTGTCAAGATTGGAAAATCTTTCAGCTTTAATTCTTATATATGTGCTTAGATAGGAAGCATTTCAAATAACTTCCATCAATTAGAAAACTTCTAGAACAATTTTTACCATTTAGGAAGCTTTTTGAGTAGCTTCCACCAATTAAGACGCTTTGTAAGCTACTTCTAATTATTTTGGAAGCTTTCCAAGCTTTTTCTAATCATATCTATCTACTAATATTAGGAACATATTCTATGAAAGACCTTCAAACCTTCTAGAACATTCTAGAAGCTTCTTAGAATTCTTCAAAAGTTTCCAAAATCTTCTACATCCTTCCAAAACCTTTTAGAAACCTCTTAGTTAATGGAAGTTACTTGAGAAGTTTTTAGACTAGAAGTATATACAAGATTTGAAGCTAAAGAAATGTTTAATCTTGACAATACATTTCTTGGAGCTTAAATTCACTTCTCTTAGTATTATTCTTATATTCATTAATTTAATCTAGTTCTTGCTAGTTCTTTCTTAGAACTTTTTATTTAGATTTTTATTTTACATTTCAAAATTTATGATGGTTTAATGAAATTGTCCTTATTTCAATATTTGAACTTGATCTTTTTTGTTAAAAAATAAAGTATCCTTTTGTTTGAAGGTATTTTAAGATTTTTAAAAGTTATTAATTATTCTCCTCCAAATTAATATTTTTTATTATAATTTTTTAATATATATATATATATGTATATATATATTTTAATTCTTGAGAATGATTGTAGGAAAGACATTAATATGGTTAATTTTTTTGAATTCAAATTAGATTCTATCATAAATATTCTAAATGCTTTATCAATTAGAACCATAGAAGTTAGAAGATACTTTTCAAAATTTTAGCATGATGTGAAGCCTATACTTACTCAATATGTATTATTACCTTTAGCTTCTATTTTTATAATTAGAGACATGATAGCACTTACGTTCCAACAAGGAAATTTATTTATTTAATAATATAAAAAGCCTCAAATTAGCCTTCTAAAAAAATTTAATGCTATACATTTAAAGTTTCAAAGGTTTGTTAATCAAATTCAATTAGTGATTTTTTTATAATTTGAATGCTACTCAAAGAAGGAATTATGAATTGATTTGATTGAAAATTTATTTATTAGACAAATTGTATCTTAATTTGTTCTATTATTCAAGAAAAACATCTTCAAATTTAAATAATTTTAAAACTTTCTTGGAGGTATTAGTACAAGTAATTGAAAAATATAACAAAACTTGTTGGGCATCAACCAAAATTTACTTGCTACAAGAGGCACATTTTGTATTAATTTACACATTTCATTTTAGGAAATTATTTTGTAATTCCAATTAGGACAAAGAAGCAGTAATAAGCTAATTGTATTGGAATTTGACAGATAATATAAAAGACTTACTTCTCTCTCTACTTTGTCTATTAAAGACTTAATGAAGCTATTAGCCAAGCTATTAAGTATGATAACCAATTATTTTGTCATTATCAAGATCAATAATCATTTACATCATTGAAACAATATGCCAACAACTTGCTTGAAATTGCTTCAATGTACACTTCAAATTTTTATTTGAGAGTAGAAGATATGCAAATTGATGTAGTATGTTTCAAACCTTTTATAATAGAAGAAAGGAATGTAATAAAGATTAAAAATACAATCATCTAAAAAAATAAGAATATCCAAATATGATAAGAATATACTATAGTAGGTAGATATTTGAACATTTTAAATTTATCAAGGTTCTTTTTTTTTTGTTCATTCTTCTTATTATTTTATTATATCGTAATATTTTGATTTTTTAAAATTACAAACAATTCTTTTGTCAAATTTAAGAGTGTGAGTTGGACCAATGAATCTTAATTGGTAGATTAATTAAAATGATAGTTTTTAAGTTATTTAAATATCAAAATATTAAGATTAGATCTTCTTTTTGATCATTTAAATATTCATTAGAATTTAGAAGATTTTTTAAGTTATAAGAGTCTTATTAGAGAAAAGTCGTAAGATTGGAATCTTAGTGAGTCTTATAGGCAATAATCTGTTAGGAACATACACTTTAGAGGTTCACAAAATCTTCTAGAACATTCTAGAAGTATTTTAATTGGTGAAAGTCGGTTGAAAAGTTTTCTAGTTAGTGGAAGGAGCTCAAAAAGCTTCTTAATCAGTAGAAAGAGCTTAAGAAGCTTCCCAGTTAGTGGAAGGAGCTGAAGAAGCTTTCTAGTTGGTTGAAGCCGCTCGAGAAGCTTCTTAGTTTGATAGAAGTCACTCAAGAAGCGTGCTAGATGTGAGTATATATAGGGATGGAGGCTGAAGAGTTCTTCAGTCTCAATAACACATCTCTCGGAGTTTTAATTCATTTTTCTTGCTATTATTTGTATATTCATCTATTTAATTCAAATTCTTGTTGGTTTCTTTTAAAAAACTTGTCTCTATTTCAAGTCTCTTATTCTGTATTCTTGTGTCCATGACAGTTTGTCGAGACTGACCTCATGTTCAATATCAGTGTTGGATCTTTTTTATTAGAAAGTGGATTATCCATCTATTTGAAGGTATATTAATGCTTTAGAGGTTACGGATTATCTTCCTCTAAACTGATCTTTTCTTCATTATAATATTGGAGCTTTTTCCTTCTTGTGAGAGAATGAATCACCCATCGTCTTGATGGTCTTAAAGCATTTTAGAGGTTGCGGATTATCCTCCTCTAAACTGATATTGCCTTCTTATAGATTCATTTCTTCTTTCTCTTAGAATGGTTGGAGGTTAAGACATAAGTCTGATTGAATCTTTTGAGTCCAAGCTAGATGCCATTATAAGTGCTCTTATTACTTTATCTGCTAGGACTATGGAGATTGAAGGAGTTGTTGCAAAACTTTATAACGATGCAACAACTGGAGTATCACAATCTAGACTGCATCCATCTCCAACTTTTGTGCTTGAGGATACAATATTACCTATACTAAGGCAAAATAATCCACCTATTTGACAACGTAAGGAGCCTCAAGTTAGTCTTTTGGAGAAATATGATGATACGCGTTCAAAGTTTCGAGGGTTTGTCAATCAAATTCAATTGATAATAGTTCTACAACTTGATACTTATTTGACAAAAGAATCACGGGTTGGATTGGTTGGCACCTTGCTTACAAGACAAGCACTATCATGGTTTGCTCTCTTGTTTGAAAAAAGATCACTAATTTTGAGCAACTTTGATTTTTTCATGGAAGCATTTGGAAAATATGACAAGGCTCGGTGAGCAGCAGCTAAGATCCAAGCATTACGTCAAGGGACGCGCTTTACATCAGTCTATGTATCTAATTTTAAATAGTTAACGTATATAGAATAAATAGATAATTTTATTGATAGAATAAAGATTTAATATTGATAAATTAGATGATTAATCCATTGGCTTTCTAATATAGATGAAAAAATAAAGAAATTAGTTGAAAAAGTGGTCAGGGCAAGAGAGATGACAATTGATATGTGGATTTTTATTATAAAGAGAATATGGAAGAAGAAATCAAGGCCCGACTGTGAGAATCAAGAGTTTGGATAAGCTTGGTGCTACTTCTTTCTTTTGTTTTCTTTTATGACAAGTTTATAGTAGAGAGTTTGGAATAGATTCCGATTGAATATACTATGTAAAGTAAGAAGTATAGTAATGAAACAATACATTCAATTTTTTATGTGGATGAGGAAGAAATTGAAGTTGTTTGATGATTGAGTTTAGTTTGGCGGATTGGATGCTGAAGGTTGAAAATATCAATGTAGGTTGATTGTGAATGAGAATCTTGTACCGTATTGGCTATAAGAGTTGAACATTGAAAGAAAATATTAGAGAGACGTCTAGTCTTAGAATGGATTCTTAAAGAGAAGTTATTTTTAATGATTGGAATGTGTAGCAATTGTATGCAATTTGTTAAGACAATGTAATATCGCCTGATATTATTATAAAATTAGAAGAAGAAAAGAGAATATAATAAGAGATTTATAGAAGATAGTTTTAGAGAAATTTATTCTTGATTGCATAGTAGTAGGAAGATGAAGAGAACAGGGTTGTTTTAGACCGTTTATATGTTCATTAAACTTTGCCAATCAGAAGCGGTTAATTATGTGATCCTAATAATTGTATCTCATGCATTTAGTCTTTCCACGTATTCAAAGCCCTCTTTTACAGGTTTATATTAGGTAGTATTGGAAGAATAAGTAAAACAACAATTATATTTTTTGGCACCATTGCCAGGGATTGACAATAGTTTTGAGTGTTAGGAATCAATTGCCAAATGAAATGATATATATATATATATATATATATATATATATATATTTTTAATTTTTAATTTTTTTTGCTTGATGTATAAAGAGATATTAGAATAGGTGTTGATTCAAAAGTGAAGCTAAATGTATAATTAGATTAGAGATAGAAAGCAATTTTAATAATATGATGAAAGATTATGATTAATAAGAATGAGAACATTGCCTTGAAGAAAACATGCCACTTGAAAAGAAGAGAGGAGAAAGCATAAGCAAGAAATTTGTTGTGAGATGAACAAGAATAGAATCTAAAAAGGAATCATTGATAGAGTTGGATTAAACCATGGTTGCATGTTTGTCGGCACATCCAAGCATATCAAGAACCTAATAGATCTTTAATATTTTAGACATATATATCGTTAAGAAAATTGCCAAGAACACTTGCGGATAATTCAATCATCAGTTTAGTGTATTTTTTGAGTCCGTTTACAAAAAGAGAATGTAATATAGAAGAATTGGATATTTTATTAGATACTTTCTTATTAATGGATATATCCAATTTTAATAAGATTGGTTCTTTCGAATGGTATAAATTACTTGCTATTAAGGGCCTATTTAGTATATTTTTAAATCCATCATTTTCACCTCAACTTCAACTAATAAAATTATTTGTGGATAATAATAACAAATTACGGAGGCTTGAAAGTTTAGAAAAGACAATTGAGGAAGGCAGTGTTTATTTTAATAAGGAAGTGAGTAGAACATTGTCATCTTCAATGGCAGCGGAGGATCTAGCAGTTCCAATTGCAGTCCAAATGGGTGCGGTGGGCGATTACACAACTAGCGTAGCTCCATTACCTACTTTTAGAGGTTTGCCAAGAGTAGACAAAAAATAACATTTGTCTCAATTTTTGACTACATCCATAGCCAACAATGGTAAAATTGAAGATGTTTAATTGAGATGGTTGCCAGCAACCTTGAAAGACACGATGTTTGAATGGTATAATTGCCAACTCGTGGATCAATTTTTTAATTAGAAGATATTAGAAAATATATTTTTAATCCATTTTTGACCAATTGGATTTGAAGAATGTCTTAGGAAAACGTTAATGAATAGTAGAATGATATCAGGAGAAGCGATATAGTCATATTAAGGCCGAGTAGTAGATATCCTTTATAAATGGCCAAATAACCAAATGTCAAAGTTGTTTGTTTTATCAATATTTATTAACTGACTATATTTACTAGAATTAAAGATGTTTGTGAAAGAGGCCCAACCGACCATTATTGTATTTTCACTTGACCGAGCTAAGATATGAGAAGAATGTCATTATGACCAATTCTTAACTACCAAAGCCACGATAATTCCATCTCAAGGAGTTTATCAATTACCAACCTAGAATAAAACAGTGGATAGTTATCCAAGAATGATTGATTACAGTGCAAATCTTAGTGCTAATGCAGAGAGAATAGCTAATGTTGTTCCATTACAGGCAGTACCACCAACAACTGCAGTTTTATATTCTCTATAGTCCCTATATGAAAATCCAGTACCTACGAAAGAATTATCTAATGAAGTAGTATTGAAGGATCCAAATGAGGCTTTATTGTTAACTTTGACAAAGAAGATGGATGAATTGGTTGTTAATTTGGCAAAGGATAAGGAAAAAAGGCATAAATTGACTAATATGCGACCCAATATTTGGTGCAATAATTGTAAAGGACAAGGCCATTTGATAACACAATATTCTTCACTATCCTAAATGACTATGCAATGTACATTTTGTAGAGGTAAGTATATCACCACCAATTGTTGGAATTTATGAAAACAACAATAGTTTTGTAATTAGACCATGATTCAATCAACTTTGTGGGATGTTAATGAAGTCTAGACAAGAAATAGATTTGATTGGAGCCGGAATCGTTCAAATAAATAAAATAGAATTTTTTTTAATTTTCAAAATTTGGTGTATAATCAAAAATATGGACCCTATCCTCAAGGTATTGTGCAAAATCAACAAGGACATTTCCAATATCCACCCATTTACAAACCAAATTCAGTGTCTCTAATACCAACTAGTCAGCCAAGATCATTTATCTATCCAATTTAAATTAGGCTCAGCCAGTATATATCAATAGAAACACCCCATATTCATAAGGGTGTTAAAAGAAGACCACTTCAATGTTACCATTATAAGCAATTAGAACATTATACTAGTGAATGTTCTAATCTAAGAGCCAATAGTGAATATTCTTTATTATATAAAAATTCTAAGCAATCAGGATATATATATCAACAGTGCAATGCTCCATTTAATAATCGAGATCAATATATCCAGCTGTATAATAAGATAGAAGATAATAATTGAGCCCTATAAGATTTTTTGATAAATCGGATTGAATGCATCCATGTAGTACTTACTAGGGCCAAATAAAAAAAAAGAAGATCTAATTCTATAATTGGGTACATCAATTATGAAGGACCAATTCAATTCAATAGTGGAAACTCCAAATCCAATACTTGTACCAAAAATATTACCAACATTGGAACTTGGTCCTTCTATGTAATCCAGTTCCGAGTTATTGATTCAACCTAATCCAATATCGATATCTGCAAAGTTTCATGAGCTGTCTTATCAATTAAAAGATCCTCTCATCGATAGGCAGTTCAAAAAAAAATCATTTAGCTAATCTAATTCTAAACTCCATAAAGCATGATATATTATCTCAAGGGATTAAATTGAAACCAATGAAAAAGAAGAGAGTTTTAAGAATAACTACTAATATGAAATCATTTGATATTTTAAAAGATTTGGATGAAATTAAATCTTCAATTTCAATGAAGCAATTGTTAGCAGTCATGCCAGAATGTTGTTTTACATTGAATTCTTTGTGAATACAATATAGGGCTTGTAATAAAGAAATTTACGAAATTAATTTGAATCCTAATCCAAGCGCACCGACTATTGATGTATCCATCAATGGTGTTCTTATTTCAAGAGTTCAAGTGGATGGAGGTTCTAGTGTGAATTTAATGACTGCGGATACAATGGAGTATTTGAATTTAGCTCAATTGTTACCCACGACCTTGGTATTAAGAATGGTTGACTATTGGGAAGGATAGAGACAAGATTGTTTTACAAATGTATGTAGTTCAATATAATAGAGAATCTGAAATTTTGGGTTTAGAGGTGACATCTGACAATGAGGGTCAATGTGATGCGGAGTATGATAAAGTTACCAATACAATGCAAGTTGGTGATGATCCAATTCACATGCAAAAGCAAGGCATGTTATATCAATATAGAAGACCCAGAGAATATTTAGTATATCTGGAAGATATAGCAAACTCTGATCATTCTATTGCTGATTGGATGAATAATCCCATGGTTAATGAAGTTAGTGCATAGGAATCAAAATTGGATAGTTGCAATTTATCGGATTATATGAAAGATTTAGAGCAGTAGAGAAAAATCAAATCAGAGGTTGTTGCGGAATATATATGCCAATCCATTGACTTGGGCATCTATAAAATACCATAGATTATCAAAGTATACATCGGTATTATGGATTTAGAGCTAAAAAATTAGAAAGATTTCTTTCTAAATTATAAATCTACTTTTGCTTGCTCGTATGCGGGTTTAAAAGATATTCTTGTCGTAATTTGTGAGCATCAAATTACTTTGGAGGAGGATGCTATACCAGTTCGTTAAAGACAACACCGCATTAATCTAAAATATTTCCTCATGGTAAAGGAGAAAGTAGATAAACTTTTAGATGTGGACTTCATAAATCGAGTACTGTATAGTGAATGGATTTCTCTAATTGTGCTGATACTGAAGAAAAATAGAAAAATCCAAATCTGTCAAGACTTTTATAAATTAAACTTGGCTATCAAGAAGGATTACTTTTCTTTATCTTTTACAGATAGTATATTGGACGTAATAGTTGGGCATGAATGTTACTCTTTTTTGGATGGATTTTTGGGTTATAATCAAATTAAAATTGCAATAGAGGATCAATTAAAGATTACTTTTATTACAAATTAGAACACATTTGCTTATAAAGTGATGCTATTTGGATTACATAATGCCCCGGCCACATTTCAAAGGATGATGATTTAAGCATTTTAGGATTATTGACGATTATCAATAGAAATATTTTTAGATAATTTTTATATATTTAATACGACAGCTGACCATTTAAAATGTCTTGATAAATATTTGGATCAATGTGATAAGTATGGGATATCTTTGAATTTTGAAAAGTGTCAATTTGGCTTATTCTCAAGAAAGCTTTTGGGACACATTGTTTCCATGGTTGGTATTGCTGCTGACCTAGATAAAATTACTTGTATATTGGCCTTACCAAAGGCAAAAATAGTGTTGGATATTTGTAGTTTTGTAGGCCATGCTAGCTATTATCGACAATTTATTGATTCATTTGTAGTCATATGTTAGTCTTTAACTAATTTTCTAAAGAAACCACCGTCAAATAGGTCTAGTCCAATTTGGACCAAGGAATATACAGTTGCGTTTGACAAATTGAAAACTAGTGTCTGCACTTGTACTTATTGCAACGTTGTCGTACTGTAATTGCTTACAGTATGTAAAATCCACTCAAAATGCCTAATATGTTTATAGATTTAGATATGTGTTAGAATGGTTAGTAAGTTAAATTAAAAATGGTTGATAGAAGAAACTTTATTTTATTTTATTTTACTTATTTTAGTTATGGTATTTTAAAATTATAAGATCTAAATGTTTAGTATGAAGCCTTGAGAGAAGGTTGGGACTTAAGGATGAAAATTCAAGCTAGTAAGAGGCTAATTGGGAGGGATGAAATCAAGCCATGGTCGGATGAAGGCAAGGAATAGGGAACTTCATCCCTATTGGTCGAATACCATGCCCAATGGGCTTTGAGGAGGCTGCCCGCGACCTTAACAAGGGTTTTCGGCGACTTCAAAAAGGGATTCGCAATTTCAGAGGTAGGGTTGTAAAGTTTAGGATTTTGGGTATAGTTTGAGAGGAAATTTTAGGCGATTTGGAGTTAGGGTGAAGAAGATATACTTGTTCAAAGTTAGAGAGTGGATTTTATACATACTGTCACTCTTTTGGGATTTCGCGGAGTTGTACGGAGGCTTTTGGAGATCGGACGGTGCGGTTGGAAAGGTGATTTCAAGATCTACGTCTGCTACGAAGGAATTCTTAAGTTTTGAGTTTAGACGAAGGAGATATGAAGAGTTGAAGACAGCGCATCCAATTCCAAGGCAGTAAGTAGACCGTTTTGTTGATGGTGATGGGGTTTGCCATATCTTAAGTTTTTGGACGAATTTTTGTCTAAAAATTTCCAAAAAGGTGTATTATTGTGCTAAGAAGCTATACATCAAAGTTTCATAGCATTTGGACTTTTAGATTGTGAGATATGAAGAATTTAGTACACGGGTATTTGTAAACAAGGGTTTAAAGCTACTGCTAGGGTTTTGGCGATATCTAAAGATCGATAATGAATCAACGGTTGAAATTTGTGGTGGTAGTTTTGAAGAATATATCAGTACTTCATGAAAATTTGGAGTAGTTTTGGACGGTTGGATTAAAAGTTATGGGTTATTGAAGTTCGGGAAAAATTCCCTTCCTACGGGAGAATGAGGGTTTAGAGTATTTTGTTATGTTTTGAGAGGTTTGAGGAAATTAGGCTTGTGTATTGGGTGTAATAGCCCTATGGAGATCTCTTTTATATAAAATTGGGGGTTTTTATTATACTTGAATCTTGCTTGAGTAATTAATGGCAGCCAGAAGCCCAGCGCTTTCTTGAGGCAGATTCTCTCTACCCCGACAACGTGTTGGATGAAACTATTTCATGTTTATGTTCATGCATCCAATATTGCTATTGGATCCATGTTAAGTCATAAAAGATGAAAAAGATATTGATTATCAAATATATTATGCTAGTCAACAATTCATTGTTGTAAAATGAAATTATACTACAACTGAATGGGAAGTCTTGGATATGATCTATTCTGTACAAAAATTTCAATATTATCTACTTAGTTATCCATTTGTATTTCATATCAATCATGATGCTCTTAAATATATGGTTAATAAATCTCAATTGAGTGGACGCATTAATTGATGGGTGTTACTCCTCCAAGAATTTAATTTTATTATTAATATTTGACCAAACAAGAAACATGCTAATACAGACCATTTATCCCATTTAATCAATATATTAGAAAATAAACCTATCAATGATATAATTTTTGATGCGGAATTATTTGCTATGGATGTAATTTCATTGAAATATAGTGAATTGATTCAATATTCGACATTCTAAACATTCCCACTTACTTATAGCAAGAAACTTAAGCGGCATTTGATTTTGAAAAGTGCTATATACACCATGATAGGTGACGCTTTATATAAGTAAGGGAAGGATGGACTAATACGTTGTTATATATTTTAAAGTGAAATACGTACCATATTAGATGGTTGTCACTTAGATAATTGTGGTGGACACTTTGCCAATGATAGTATTGCTCGTAAAGCTTTAATGACTAGATATTAGTGGCCAATAATGTTTTCAGATGTATACCAATATGTTTGACGTTGTGATCCTTGCCAACAAATTGGTCGATCTATTGGTACTTTTATCATGCCATTGGTACCAATTTTGGCACAAGTGCCATTTGAAAAATGAGATATTGATTTTATAGGATCCATTGTATGAGCCTTATAAAATAGATAGAAAAGATATATTTTCGTAGCGACCAATTATGTAATAAAATGGACTGAGGTGGTGGCAAAAAAAATTTATAATGCCAATATAATAGCCATATTTTTATATGAGAATATTATTATTCGCTATGAATATCTCAAAGAATTAGTTAGTGATCAAAGAATCCATTTTATTAATTCTACGATTGTAGCATTGACGGATAAATATGATATCAAACATTGAAAAACAATCCCATATCACCTTCAAGCCAATGGATAGACTGAAAAGACCAATGGTATTTTGTATAAAGTTTAAACTAAGACTATATCTAGTGTAGAAATAGATTGGGATACAAATTTGTTTACAACTTTGTGGGCGTATTGTACTATGTATAAAATTATTATGAATTCGATACCATTCCAATTAATATACAAATAAGAGGCCATATTACCAATTGAATTGGAAGTTTAGAGTTTGAGATTTGCATTGAATGAACATCTTAGTCATAAAGAATCCCTTCAATATCGATTAGCACAATTGAAAAAATTGAATGAAGTCAAGGTTATAATTCTTTTGACTATGGAAGCTACACAACATCATTGTAAGAGTTATTATGATAGTAAATTATATTCCAAATCTTTTTTGCCTAATGATCTAGTACTCCTTTATAATAGCCAATTTCACAATTTTTCAGTGAAATTTCAAGTCCATTAACATGAACCGTATTGTGTAGTAGAAGGCTTTCCTAATGGTTCAGTTCAATTAAAAGATTTTATGGGCATTCAATTTATCACACAAATGAACAAAAATCAATTATAATTTTATCCTATATAAACTTAGGATGGGTTTTAAAAATGGGAAGGAAGAGGACGTAGCTGTTAATGATAGATTACATATATTGTAGGTATATGATGATTAATTTTGGATCTTTTTGCCGCCTAGTCAGGAAAATCAAATGTGAGGTTATGGTACACTAGATTAGAGATTGTTGATTTAGATCCTGAGTAAAAGGTTAGGAGCGGGATACTTAGTAGAAGTTTTTTTCAATAATTCAAACATTATTGTATGTAGCATACATATTGTAGTATAGAATTTACTTCAATAAGCAAGAAAGTAATATTAGTATGACCAAGGAGTGAGTAGTAAGTATTCCACAATGACAATGGAAAGATCAAAGAGAGCTTTGGACAGAGAGAAAAGTGTCCGAAATGAGAGAAGTAAGAACAATTTGGAATTGCCATCTCTAGTGGTTATTACCAATATGGAACCAATGAAGTTAGAAATATGTTGGTCTCTAAAAAGATAGAGAGATTTTAAAAATATAATATTATATGCTTTTTTGCGAAGGTCAGATAATTTGTTGCCAATTGATGTAAAATTAATGGCAGAGTAAATAAAAAATTACAACCTAGAGGATGGTTTGAATGTAATAAAGGAGAGCATTATTGAGATCAATGAGAGTACCTTACAAAAGATACTACATCTATTGATTGGTGACCTTGCGGTGGGCATTGAAGTATCTAGTGATTTCAAACTAGGAAGTTATTTCAAAGATGGAATGTTGTCATTGGAGAAGAATCAAGGCTGAAAGGTAGTGGAGGCACTTATACTAGAGCTTATGGAGTTGATGCGTTTTATTCAAAAGCGTTTAGGCTTTAATCAACACACAATATACATGTCCAAATGATTATTATTTATTACAATAGGTACGCTTGAAGGCATGGTGTTTAATTAGGTAGCTTTTGTAGCAACCAAAATCTATGTGGAAATGGAAGCCAAGCTGAAGACAAGGAAATTTGTATTGTTGCTCTGCTCCAATTATATGCACTGCGTGATTGTGTATACATTGAAGCAAATACCGCCAATAATGGAGAAAAATATACCCTCTCTAATATCTCAATGATATGTTTGAAGTTTGACAATACTAACAACTAGTCCAGAGATAGTGATGCACAAAATTGAGGAATCAAGTCAATCAATGGAATAAGAGACTATACCAGTAACTATACCAGAGCGGATTTTAGTTTGTTTGGCAATCAAGGTGGCAGTTGAGGTTCCAATTTTGAATATCAGAATATTGGAAGGAGGGAACCTCAAGAAAATTATATTGGGTTAGATTTTCCAATTACAGTTCACGGTGAGTAAGTTAGAAGGTAATTTAAGGCAACAATTGGAGGCAAGCAGAAAAGATATAATAAAAAAAAAGCCACAAAATTATGGAACACGATTGCATTATCAAAGAAAAGGTAGAATCCAAGTTGCTATTGAAGCGAAAATTAGTGGAAGAATAGAAAGCTTAGGCAAAAGACAAAGAATACACTCAACAAATCTTGAAAGGCCAAAAATAAGAATTATTATAGAATCACAAGACATGGGATTTGGAATGGGATGAGGTGAAGTGTCAGTTGAAAGAAGAACAAGAGAAGATAACGTTATTGGAACAAGAAAAGATCAAATTGGATGACCAATATAGAATTGAAACGGACAAATTATGGGTAGAAATTGGAACCTTGAAGATTATAGTGACAAAGTTGGAAGGTGATTTAGCTAGTATTGATTGGCCATAGGTATCTGCTCCATCAATTTCAATTATTGGTGAATTGAAAGAGAAGATGAGGCAACAATAGCACCAATTGGAAGCAAGAGATGATAGGATTCTACAATTGGAGGCTCAAATTTGTAAATTGGGAGCATATAATAAGAATTTATCAATCCAATTGAAGAGTGATCTAGTAGATTTATTGGAGGAGGATGAGGAATTATCATAAGAACCAGACTCAATAGAACTACATATGGAGAATCTTGAAATTGAACAATCTAAAGAGCCAATTTTATAAATAGTTTTTATTTTTATTTTGTGTAGAAGTTTTTTTTTTTTTTTTTTTTTTTTTTTTTTTTATCAATTCTATGTTTATAAGGATGTTGCACAATTAGAAGTGGGGCTATGTAGAATAAATAAATAATTTTGGTGATAGAATAAAGATTAAATATTGATAAATTGAATGATTGATCTATTGATTGGCCTATATAGATAGAGTTTGATGCCACTTCTTTTTTTTTATTTTTTTTTGTGACAAGATTATAGTGGAGAGTTCAGAATACATTCTGATTGAGTATACTATGTAAATTGAGAAGTATAGTAATAAAACAAAATAATCAATTAATATATGGATAAGAAAGAAATTGAAGTTGTTTGATGATTGAGTTCAGTGTGGCGGATTGGAAGCCAAAGGTTGAAAATATCAATGTAGTTTGATTGTGAATGAGAATGTTGTATTATATTGGTTGTGAGAGTTGAGCGATAAAAGAGAATATTAGAGAGATGATTAGTCTTGGAATGGATTCTTAGTGAGAAGTTATTTTTAGTGATTAAAATATGAAGCGATTGTATGTAATCTATTAAGACAATGCAATATCGTATGATATTGTTATAAAATTGGAGGAAGACAAGAGAATATAATAGGAGAATTATGAGAGATAATGTTACAAAAGTTTATTCTTGACTATGTAGTAGTAGGAAGATGAAGAGAACAGGGTCGTTTTAAAGTATTCATGTGTTCATTAAACTCTGTCAATTAGAAATGTTTAATTGTGTGACCTTAACAAGTGTATCTCATGTGTTTAGTCTTTTGTTGTATTCAAACCCTCTTTTTATAGGTTTATTTGAAGTAGTATTAGAAGAATAAATAAAACAACAATCACAACGTGCGACAATAATTGGGACAAAGAAGCCCTAATGAGCCAATTTTATAAGAATTTAAGAAATGATATGAAGGATTTTTTATTATTGCTTCCAAATCCATAATCAATCAATGAAGCCATTAGCTAAGTCGTAAAATGTGATAACCGATTATTTCAATGTCGACAAGATCAACGTTCATAGGCTTCAATAAGACAACACACAATCCGATATACCCCTGCTATATGAACAAGCATTTTGAATTCATACTCAGAAGTAGAAGATATGCAATTTGATGCAATACGATTTAAATCTCTTAGTCCGTAAGAAAAGAAGCATCAAATGGAAGAAGGTCTATGCTTGTATTATAGAAAAGAAGGCCACAAGATTGATAATTGCTTGAAGAAACAAAATTGAAACATTATGCAAGTCCCACCAATGGATCTTAATTGGTGGATTGGTTAAAAATATAGTCTTAAATCATTTAATTATACAAATATGATGGTTAGAGAATCTTTTTGACTAGGTATTTTTGACTATTTAAGTATTTATTAGAATTTAGAAGTATTTATAAATATAAAAGTCTTATTAAAAGAAAAATTATAAAAATAGAATCTTAGTAAGTCTTGGAGGTAATTATTTTAGTTGGTTTACTATTTTTACTTATTATTATGTATTAAGAGTTAGTTATTAAGACCAGTGTCTATATTGGCCTTCTAATTACATGTATTACTTATTAAAAACCTATAAATGTTACTTAGTAGGTAGAAGAAGCATGAGTAAGAAATCTCATGTCTTTTTAATTAGTTTTTGTAAAAAATAGGATTTTGAGTTGATTTTTATTGATTTTATTATTATAAAAAATTTCCAAGGTAGAATAAAATAGTCTTAAATTGATATTATCATCTTAGAAAATATTATAGAGATTTTTAGAATTTATTTAGAATTTCTTTTGAATCATATTATTCTTAGGCTATCTTAGTTGGAAAAGCATAATCCATCTATAGATTGGAGGTTGTAAAGAATAACATTCTTGATAGAGATTCCTACAAAAAAAAATTGTAAAAAAGCCACAAATTGATAAATCTTTATTTGTTGGAGCAAAGGCTTTCATAAGATTGGCCAAAGAAGATATGCCATTTATTATTTATGCAACTTCAATTAAAGAAAGTTTGACTGCATCGCCAAGTATTCTAGAGTAGTATAACAAATTTTAAGATGTTTTTCAAAAGAAGAATGCTGATATATTGCCAAAGTACTGATCCTATATTTGTGCTATAGATCTTCAAGAAGGAATGCAACCACCTTTTGGCCCAATTTATAATCTTTTTCAAAATGGACTTTCAGTATTGATAGATTGCATTAATAAAAATCTTGCAAAGAGCTTCATCAAATATTTAAAGTCTCCAGCAGGTGCACCTATATTTTTTGTAAAGAAGAAAGATGGTTCTTTACGTATGTACATTGAACATCGAGGAGTGAATAAAATAACGGTAAAGAATTGTTATCCACTATCATTAATTTCAAGACTCTTAGAACAACTCGGCCAAGCCAAGATCTATACTAAGATAGATCTACGCAGAGCATACAACCTAGTATAGATCAAGGAGGGAGATTATTGAAAGACCGCATTTCAAACAAGGTATAGACATTTTGAATATGATATCATGGCTTTTAGATTAACAAATGCACCCGCTATCTTTCAACATTTAATGAATGATATCTTTTGAGAATATTTGAATAAGTTTGTGGTGATCTATCTCGATGATATCTTGATCTACTCAAAAAATATGGAGGAATACAAGGAATATATCAAGTTGGTATTACAAAAGCTACAAGATACAGGTTTATATGCCAAACCAGAGAAATATATATTTCACCAACCTAAGATGGAATTTTTGGAATACATTATATCTATTAAAGATTTGATGATGGATCCTAAGAAGGTAGAAGCAATTATGCAATGGATCATTTTGGAGATTGTGAGAGACATACAATATTTTTTTGGACTTGCTAACTTCTATCGGATTTTCATAAAAAATTATTCTCAAGTTGCTGCCCTTCTTATTCGATTGACATATAAGGACAAGTTAAAATGAGAGCCTCAAGCGAAGAAGGCATTCCAAGACCTCAAGATAGCATTTACTATAGTCTTAATATTGGTGCATCTAGACTTTACAAAGGCATTCTATTTGGAGACTCATGCTTCAAATTTTGCACTAAGGACCATACTTTCATAAATGGATATAGATGACAAACTCCATCTTGTTGCATTTTATTCTTGAAAAATCTTTGCTATCAAAATTTAGTATGAAGTCCACAATAAGAAGTTTCTTGCTATTGTGGATTCTTTTCAAAAATGGCATCATTTCCTTGAAGGAGCATTGCATCCTATAATTGTATATATAAATCATAAGAATTTAGAATATTTTATACCAATTTGTATTCTTAATTGCTGCCAAGCTCGATAGAATATGTCACTATCTCAATTCAACTTTGTCATCACTTAATATCTTGGGAAGCAACAAGGATTGTCTGATGCTCTATTGAGAAGATCATATCTTGTACCAAGGATAGAGGAGGCAGTGTTTGATCAAGAATATACAACTTTATTGAAACCAAAATAATTCTACCTTTGTGCTACTATTACATCAACGCCTATTGATTCTTGTTTCCTCAATGAAGTACATGCTATAATTACTAATGATGCTTTGGCCCTTAATATCAAGTATTACTTAAAAGAAAATATTGATAAATTCAAATTTGAAGAAGACCTTCTATACTTTGAAGAATGTTTGTATATCTCAAAAGGACCAACACAACTGCGCATTCTTCAATCTTGCCATGATTTTTCCGTTGCAAGTCACTTTGGATTCAATAAGACCTTGGAACTTATTTCTCAAGATTTTTAATGGCCTCATATGTGGAAGGTAGTGAAGGACTTTGTGCTCTCTCTTGTAACATCTATTCAAGGTCTAAAAATCCTTGACAATGCCCTTATGGACTTTTACAATTCTTACTTATTCCAAAGCAGTCATGGTCCTTCGTCTAGATAGATTTCATTACAAATCTACTGCCATTCAATTCATTAGATAAAATTTTTGTAGTGATTGATCAACTTACAAAGATGGTTCATTTCATCCCTTGCAAAAAGATTGCATCTAGTGAAGAAACGGCAAGGCTCTTTCTCAACAATATATATCGATATCATGGCTTATCAAATGATATTGTATTTGATCAAGGATCCTAGTTCATATCTAAATTTTGGAAGTATCTTTTTGAAATATTAAAAATAGATATTAAACTTTCTTTGATTTTTCATCCTCAAACTGATGGTGTCGTGGTAGAGAGAATCTGCCTCAAGAAAGCACAGGGCTTTTGGCTGCAACTAAATACTCAATCAAGGTCCAAAATAATAAAACCCTCAAAATTTTATAAATTTTTTTTTTTTTAGGGCTATTATATAAGCCTTATTTCACAAAATAACACTCAACTATATCAAAATACTCTAAACCCTCATTCACCCATAGGAGAGAAATTTTTTTTGAATTTCATTCATCTATAACTCTTAATCTAACTATTCAAATCTACTAAAATTCTACATGAAATACTAATATGCTTTAAACAACTAACACAACAAATTTTAACTGTCGATTCATTATTGATCTATAGATATTGTAAAAAACTTAACAGTAGCTTTAAACCCTTGTTTACAAACACCCATGTACTAAATTCTTCATATCTCACAAACCCAATGTCCAAATGCTATAAAACTTTAATGCATAGCTTTTTAGCACAAAGATTCACTTTCTAGAAAATGTTTAGACAAGAATTCTTTCAGAAACTCAAGATATGATAAAACCCATCATTATGAATAAAACGGCCTATTTATTGCCTTAGAATTTAAGCTGCTATTTTTGACTCCCAATATCTCCTTCTTTAAAACTCCTATTATAAAAATTCTTCCACATCAAGTGTAGAACTTAAAATCGCCTCTCTAGTTGCACCTCTTGATCTCCAAAAGCTCTCATATAACTCCTCCAATCTTCAATAGAGTGACAATAGGTACAAATTGCACACCTTAACTTCAAGCGCCTACTTCTCCCTCATGAAAACTCCAAATCTCTCAATTTTTACACCAAAATTGTAGCTCAAAAAACAAGCTTTTTACCCTAGTCTTCGATTTTCAAATGGCCTCCTTGAAGTTGCCGAAATCCTTATTCTTGTTGCACGCAACCTTCTCAAAGCCTATTGGGCATGACCATTGACCAATAGGAATGAAGAACTTCATCTCTTATCTTCATTCATCCTCACTTTGTCTTCATCCTTCCAAATAGGCCTCTTAGTAGTATAATTCTTCTTCTTTAGATCCCAATTGCCTCTCAAGGCTTTATACTAAATATTTAGGCTCTATATAATTTAAATGCCATAACCAAACTAAGTAAACATCTAAAATAAATTTTCTTACACCAATTCTTTTTCATTTATTTTACTAATCATTTTAACACACATCTAAATCTATAAACATATTATATATTTTGAGTGAATTTTACATACTGTAAGCAATTACAGTACGACAATAGCCAAACAAAACAAGTTAATCAAGTGTTGGAGTAGTATTTACGATGCAGTATTAACTATCAATAAAACAATTAGATCTCTTATCTATCATTAGCAGAGTTTGCGTACAATAATATTGTTCATGCTTCAATACTATAAATACCATTTTACTCCAACTATGGATATCATCCAAAGCTTGATGTGTGGAGTACGCTAAAGAACAACAATCCAGCAACTGAAGGATTAACAAAGCAACTATCGCTACACGAAACAACCCTGAAGCTTCAATTAAAAGCAACTCAAGATGCTTATAAGACATTTGTAGATAAATTTAGAAATCAACTACTTACTTTTTATATTGAAGATAAGATAGGGCTTTTTTGACAAAATATCAAGATTAAGCGACTATGCAATAAGTTGGACTATCAAAGGTTGGGACCATTTTCTATCCAGAAGCAAATCAATCTGATAGCATATCATTGAGAATTATCATTTGCTATAAAGGTACATCCAATTTTTTATGTCTTTCTTTTAGAATCTTATAGGAAATCGCATATTTTGAGAAGGGTACAAAAATTGTCGTCTAGTATCAAAATTGAAGACCATGAAGAATATGAGGTTGAAAAGATATTTCATTCATGACAAAGTTGGAACAAATTGGAATATCTTATTTATTGGCAGGGATATGATATTAATGAGTGCACATAAAAATTGGCCCCAAATCTTGTTAATGCATCTCAAAAGGTACAAGAATTTTATTGACTCTATCCTCACAAGCCTAAACATATTCAATGATAACTTCTTAGTAAAGATTAGAGTCAAAGAATATTCATAAAGAAGGAGAGAGTTAAACTAAAGCCTTCATTTGTATGTAGTTGTTTGTTCCAAGATAGAATAGAGTAGTAGAAGCAAGTTAGTCACCATGTCAAATCTTCAAGCATTGAAAGAAGAATATTCATAAGATTTGCTTGCCATATAAGCTTCAAATAAACCAGTGTAATTTTCATAGCCTTCTATTGAGCAAATTGAGGATATTACACTTCAGCACCAAGTATAACCTTGGTTGGAGCCATTAGGAATAAGACCCAACTATGTAAGTCTTGATTTTAATACTTAAGCTTTAGTGATATTACTTGAATTTGAAAAGGTGAATCTTTTTAATCTTGAGATCTTATTTAGAGGATGTTTTGAAGGCCGCAATAAAGATCAGATCCTTAGATGGGATGTTTCAACAAGGAAGGTACTAATTCAAGGCCATAGGTGATTTTTTCAAGGACCAGTAGAATCCATTGCTCAAAAGCAGAGAACAAAATACATAGCTTTACTAGTGCAGCGTATTCTTAATTTCTTACATATGTAATAAGTTTGACCTTCTCTTAGGACTCATTGCTAAAGAAGGGGGTGATATTATGAACATACATTTCAAAGATTTATAAAACCTTTTAGAACATTTAGAAGCTTTTTAATTGATGAAAGTTGGTTGAAAAGTTTTCTAGTTAGTGGAAGGAGCTCAAGAAGCTTCCCATTTAGCGAAACGAGCTCAAGTAGTTTTCCAATTAATAGAAGGAGCTCAAGAAGCTATCTAATTGGTAGAAGCTACTCAAGAAGCTTCTTAGTTTGATGGAAGCCACTTAGGAAGCGTTTTAGATAAAATTATATATAGGGATGAATGCTAAAGAGTTCTTCAGTCTCGATAATGCATCTCTTGGAATTTTAATTCACCTTTTTTGGTGATGTTTGTATACTCATCTATTTAATTTAAGTTCTTATTGGTTTCTTTTGGAAACCTTATTCCAATTTCAAGTGTCTTGTTTTGTATTCTTGTGTCCTTAACATTATCTTACTTGAATTAATATTTTTTTTTAATTGTAAGAATTAGTATTTAGTTGTTGAGACCAATGTCTATATTGGCCTTCTATCTATATGTATTACTTATTAGAAATATTAAAAATACTATTTAATAGATAGAAGAAACATGAAGAAAAGAAATCTCATGTCTTTTTCATTATTTATGTAAAAAATAAGATTTTAAATTGATTTAAACTAATTTTATTATTATAAAAAATAGCCAAGATAGAACAAAAAAAGTTTTAAATTGACATTATTATTTTAAAAATATTATAGGATTTTTTAGAATTTATTTAGAATTTATTTAGAATTTTTAGGAAGTTTTAGAATAATTTTGAAGACTTTGATAAAAATGTGTTTTACCACCTTGGAAGTCATTATGAAAAATTGGAATAAGATTTGAAGGCCATATGAGGTTCCTAGGCTAATTGGATATTTTTAAATACTATGGTGATGTCAAAATTATAAAACAAATAAGTTTTATTAATAAAAAATACAAAGACCAGTACCTAGTATACTCCTTGAAGGAAGGTTAGATGGATAAATGATCCCAGCTGATTAGTTGGTACTGTAGAATCTAAGTTTGATTTATAAATGGGTGGATATTGGAAATAACCTTATTGATTTTATACAATACCTTGAGGATTGGGTCCATATTTTTGATTATATACCGAATTTTGAAAATTAAAAAAATTTCTATTTTATTTATTTGAACGATTTCAACTCCAATCAAATCTATTTCTTATCTAGACTTCATTAACATTCCAAGAAATCGATTGAATCATGGTCTAATTACCAAACTATTGTTGTTTTCATAAATTCCAACAATTGGTGGTAATATACTTACCTTCACAAAATGTACATTACACACTCATTTGGAGTGGTGAAGAACATTCCGTTATCAAATGGCCTTGTCCCTTACAATTATTGCACCAAATATAGGGTCACATATTGGTCAATTTATGCATCTTTACCTTATCTTTTGCCAAATTAACAACCAATTCATCCATCAACTTTGTCAAAATTAACAATAAAGCCTCATTTGGATCCTTCGATACTACTTCATTAGATAATTCTTTCGTAGGTATTGGATTTTCATATGGGGACTATAGAAAATACAGAACTACAGTTGTTGGTGGTATTGCCTGTAATGAAACAACATTAACTATTTGTCAAGGACATACTTATCAAAATCTTTTAGAACATTCTAGAAGGTTTTTAGAACTCTCTAGAATCTTTCAGAGCCTTCTAGCATCTTCCTAATTGATAGAAGTTGCTTGAAAAGCTTCCTAGTTGGTGGAAGTTACTTGAGAAGCTTCCTAGTTGGTAGAAGCTGCTTGAGAAGCTTCCTAGGTAGGAGTATATTTTGGAATCGAGGCTCAAGAGTTCTTCAATCTCAACAACACATCTCTTCGAGCTCTTGCTCACCTCTCTGGTGTTATTTTTGTACTCATCTGATTAATCTAGTTCTTGCCAATTCTTCTTGAACTTCTTGTTTAGACTTTCAGTCTATATTCTACGTCTGTCACAATTTGTCGAGAATGCTCTCATCTTAGATATCAAAGCTAGTTCTTTTTTGTTGGAGTGTACATTATCCCTCTTCTTGAAGGTATACTAGTATTTTAGAGGTTGCGGATTACCCTCCTCTAAAGTGATATCTTTTCCGTTATGATATTGGAGTCTTATTCTTCTTGGAGAGAGTGGATTATCCTTCTTCTTGAAGGTCTTAAGGCGTTTTAGAGGTTGTGGAGTACCCTCTTTTAAACCAATATTTCCTCCTTATAGAAACAATTACTTCCTTTCTCTTAGAATGGCTAGAGGTCAAGACATTAATATGACTAAAAGTGTGGAGTCCAAATTGGATGCCATTATGAATGCTCTTATTACGTTATACAGAGAACTACGGTGATTGAAGGAATTTTTGGAAGACTTCATAATGATGGAGCATCCGGAATAGTACAATCTGGGCTTCATTAACCTTAAGCTTCTGCACTAGAAGAAATAGCTTTATTTGTGGTTCAACGAGAACCATTGCTTCCACAACAAAAAGAGCCTCAAATTAACCTTCCAAACAAGTTTGATGGTACACGCTCTAAGTTTCACGGTTTTGTCAATCAAATCAAGTTGATAATAGCTCTACAATCCAAACTTTATCCGACGGAGGAGTCATGCGTTGGACTGGTTGGAACTTTGCTTACAGGACAAGCTCTATCGTGGTTTATTCCTCTGTTTGAAAAAGGATCACTGATTTTGAACAACTTTGAGACTTTTTTGGAGGCATTTGCAAAAGCATTTGGTGAGCATGACAAGACTCAATGGGCTACAATGAAAATTTTGTCACAACAATAAGGGACTTGCTCTGTATCAATCTATGCGTCGAATTTCAGGCAATTAGCATGTGATATCAATTGGGACGAAGAAGCATTGATGAGTCAATTCTATTGGGGTCTAAGGGACGACGTGAATGATTTGTTGTTATCTCTTCCTGATCCACAAATGCTCAACGAAGCCATTAGCCAAGCTGTGAAGTGCGATAACTACCTATTTCAGCGTCGCCAAGACCAACGCTCAAGATAATATACAAATTGTCATGGCGCAATTATATTGGCAAGTAGCCTAAATTCACAATTGGAAGTGGAGGACATGCAGATTGATGCGGTATGTGTCAAATTCCTTACTCCAGAAGAAAAGAAGCAACGTATAGAAGAAGGTTTCTATTTGTATTGTGATGGAGAAGGCCATAGAGCTGGAAGCTATCCTAAGAAGCAAAATGGACGCAACATCAAGACTAGATGTGCATTTGTTCATGAAAACGAGGATGCCCGGCCATAATAGGGATTGTACGGCTAGACAAATCAATACCAGATTCTTCTCTTTCTACTCAACCTATTCGTTGTTTAAAAACCTTAGCCTTATTAGATTCAAGAGCATTTGCTTGTTTCTTAGACCAAGAATTTGCTAAGCGTCACAAAATTCTCCTAGTATAGAAATTCAAGTCTGTTCACATAGAAGTAATAGATGGACGACCTTTATTATCTAGTAGTGTCATCTATGAATCAAAACCTATAGAAGTGACATTTAAAGACCGTAGTAGTTATATTATTTTCAACATTATTAACACCCCATCAAACCCTATTATTCTTGGTCTTTCTTGGTTGGAAAAATATAATCCATCCATAAATTGGAGGTTGCAAAGGATAACATTTCTCATAGAACAACCTAAGAATAAGCGAGGAAGAAGATCCCAAACTAAAAAGTCTTTATTTATTGGAGCAAAAATATTTGTAAGATCATGCAAGGAAGGTACACCATTGGTCATTTATGCGATTCCAACTAGAAGAGAGCAGATTTCAACAGCAAGTATATCAAAATAATACAAGGATTTTTAAGACGTGTTCCAAAAAAAAAATGCTGACAAGCTACCGGAGCACCGACCATATAATTGTGCCATAGAATTACAAGAAGTAGCACAACCGCCTTTTGGCCCAATCTACAATCTATCGCAGATAGAATTGGCTGAGTTACGGAAATACATTGACAAGAATCTAGCCAAGAACTTCATTTTTTATTCAAAGTCACCAATAGGGGCACCAATCTTATTTGTGAAGAAGAAAGATGGCTCACTATGGATGTGCATGGACTATCGAGGTCTCAACAAGGTGACAAAGAAAAATCGCTATCCATTATCTTTGATCTCTAGTCTTCTTGAACAACTTGGATGTGCAAAGATCTTTACAAAGATTGATCTAAGGAGAGCTTATAATTTTCTGCAAATCAAAGAAGGAGACGAATGGAAGACACCTTTTTGTATAAGGTATGACCATTTTGAGTATAATGTCATGCCATTTGGTCTTACCAATGCTCCGGCGGTCTTTCAACACATGATGAATGATATTTTTCGAGAGCATCTAGATGATTTTGTTGTCATCTATCTGGATGGTATCTTGATATTTTCCAAGAATGAAGAAGAGCATGAGAAGCATGTTTATTTGGTACTAAAAAAACTACGCAAGCAAGGACTCTACGCCAAGTTGGAGAAGTACTTATTTTACCAAATTGAGATGGAATTTTTAGGGTTCGTTGCGACTACGGAAGGCTTGAAGATGGATCCCAAGAAGGTGGAAGCAATTGTGTCCTGAGAAGTTTCGAAGACGGTTAGAGATATACAATATTTTCTTGGCTTTTTTAATTTCTATCGAATCTTCATCAAGAATTACTCTCAAGTTGATACTCCACTCATTCGATTGACGTGTAAGAATAAGCTTGAATGGGGACCTCTAACAAAAAAAGCATTTCAAAATCTTAAGACGACGTTTATTACGACTCCAATCTTGATACATCCAAACTTTGCAAAGGCTTTCTATTTGGAAACCGATACTTTGGATTTTGCTTTAGGAGCCATACTTTCACAAATGGACATTGACAATAAGCTTCATCCAATTGTATTCTATTCACGGAAGTATTTTGTGGCTGAGATCAACTTCAAGATCCATAAAAAGGAATTCCTTGCTATAATGGATACTTTTCAAGAGTGGTGTCACTTCCTCAAAAGAGCTACACATCCGGTGACCATATACACGGATCACAAGAATCTAAAGTACTTCATGTCGGCTTGGGTTCTAAATAATCGTCAAGCTCGATAGAATATGTCGCTATCTAGATTTGATTTTATTATTACTTATCAATGTGGAAAGCAACAAGGGCTATCTGATGCATTATCAACAAGATCATATCTTGCGTCAAGAGTTGGAGAAGAAGCGCCTGATCAACAATGTACAACATTATTAAAGCTAGAATAATTCAGGATTTGTGCTGCTGTTGTGCCAATTGATGCCGACTTCCTCAACTAGTTATGTGTTGCAACCATTGAAGATTCAATAGCCTTTGATATCAAGCAACGTATCAATGATGACAAGTTCATGATCAAAAGAGATCTTTTATACTTAGAGGAGTGGCTGTATATCTCAAAAGGGCCAGCACAATTCCGAGTCTTTCAATCTCGTCATGACTTTCCAATTGCAGGACATTTTGGATTCAATAAGACTTTAGAATTCATTTCCTAAGATTTTTGGTGGTCCCAAATGTAGAAGGATGTAAAAGATTTTGTCCTCTCTTGTGACATTTGTTCAAGATTCAAGAATCCTCGGCATTGCCTTTATAGACTTCTACAACCATTACCTATTCTGCGTCGTCCATGGTCTTCAATTTCCATGGACTTTATTATCGACCTGCTACCATCAAATTCATTTGACAACATCTTTGTTGTGGAGGATCGGCTTACAAAGATGGCACATTTTATCCCTTGTAAGAAGACATTGTCAAGTGAAGACACAACAAGGCTCTTCTTTGATAATGTGTATCAATATCATGGTCTACCAGATGATATTATGTCAGATCGAGGAATCCAATTCGTATCAAAGTTTTGAAAATCTTTTTTTAAGATATTGAAGGTAGACATCAAGCTTTCTTCGACATTCCATCCTCAAACTGATGGCCAAACAAAACGAATGAATCAAGTTTTGGAACAATATTTACAATACAACATCAACTATCAATAAGATGATTGGACTGCATATCTACCGCTAGCCAAGTTTGCATGTAACAACACCTTTCATGGGTCGACTCAAAAAACACCATTCTTTTCCAACTATGGGTACCATCCGAAGCTTGATCTATTGAGTGCATCAGCGAATAACAATCTAGCAGCTGAAGAATTGGTGAAGCAGCTATCGAAGCTTCAAACCACATTCAAGCTTTAATTGTAAATTGCCCAAGAGTCTTAAAAAGCATCCGCGGATAAATTTCGGAATCAGGCACCTAATTTCAAAATTGGACATAAAATATGGCTGCTTCAACGGAATATTAAGACCAAGCGACCATATGATAAGTTGGACTATCAGAGATTGGGACCATTTGTTATCTAGAAGCAAATCAATCCACTAGCGTATCACCTAGAGTTATCAACTGCTATGAAGGTCCACCCTCTCTTTCATGTTTCTTTGTTAGAGCCTTATCGAGAATCATCTTTTCTTGAAAGAGTGCAATGTCTACCACCTAGTATAAAAATTGAAAACCACAAAGAATACGAGGTAGAAAAGATACTAGATTCATGGCGAAGATGGAATAAATTAGAGTACTTGGTACATTGGAGCAGCTATGATATTAATGAACAAACATGAGAATCGGCTAAAAATCTTGCCAATGCGCTGCAAAAGGTACAGGAATTCCATCAACGATATCTTAATAAATCAAAAACTAGCCATTTACAAAGCGTAAAGATGAAGCTTTCTCTGGAGAAATGAATAGAAAAGGGATCCAAGTCTTATCAAAACATAACTTGTTATATTTTGTAGTATTAAGATATCTAATCTCAAGGTATATTTTAGATATGGCTAGTGGGAATGAAGATATTGTACTAGTGATGCCATCCCAATCAAGTAGCTCATGACGTTGACCTCGAGATGAAGAATTAGAAGAACCAAGAAGATGTTGAAGAATACCAAGTAGTAGGTTACTTGTGATTGTCTTTGAAGCTGAATCAGCTTATGAAGGTAGTGGCAAAACGATATTTTTAGGTTGCTTCTACAATGAAGACATAGAAATTTAGGCATGGTCTCAAGTAAAAGGTGTTGGTCATTATCGATGTCGTATGAGGTGGCCTTCTATCTAGGAATACATTGGGTACCTGGCTGTGGAGAGTTAATTTGAAACTAAATGGCAAAAATCTAACAGGTGATTTGTCCTTAATAAATTTATATATAATACAAAATCTCACAAAAGAGCAGTAATGTATATAAACCTTTTTCTATTCAAGTAGGTTTGTACAAAAAGGGTTCAAATTTCTACAAAAATCCTTCAAAACTTTATTCACCCACAAGGACTTATTTCTTGTTGAACTATAGAATCCAATAACTCTTGATCCAACTATTCAATTTCTATAAAATTTAGTTCAAAGTGTAGATACTCCTCTTAAGTTTCACCACAAGAAAAAATCAACCATAAATTCATTTCCGATCATCTGATATCTCAAAACCCCTAGCAGGTGCTTTAAAACCCTAGCTTAGAGACACCGGAGAACTATTTTCCTTATATCTCACAAACCCAAAATCTTAATGCCACAAAAATTTTGCACATAGTTTGGTGACATAAACATTTATACTTTTGAAAATTTTGAGCCAAAAATCTATCAAATTGCATAAGATGTAGCTCAAAATGTAACCACTATGTAAGCGGGTTACTTACTGCCCTTAAGTTTGTAAGCACTAACTTCAACTTCCAATATCTCCTTCACATTAGCTTAGATTTTTTCAAGTAATATGTGAAAAGTGTAGCCGTAAAAGTGCTCTCTCCAATCCCAATCGCCGATCTTTGATTTCTCTCTGTATGCGCGATTTATATTCAAAAGAGTGATAGTAGGTCCAAAATTGACACCTTCACTTTGAGCGTCTATAACTTCTTCATAAAAAGTGTAAATCACACAAAATTTGCACCTAAACCAGATCCAAAAATGTAAATCTTATGATCCTAACCTTTGATGTTCGACTCTTCTCAAAAAATAAACCCTAATTCCTAACAAACCGTCGAGCAAACTCCTTGAAGCCCATTGGGCATGATTTTTGGCCAATTAGAATAGAGATTTCTATCATCCACCTCTATTCATCCACATGGATGGCCAAACTACCCTTTTTACACTAAAAACCTTTTTCTTACCCTTCTTCTTATAAGATTTATATACTTTGTGCTTTAAGCACCAAATAAAAGAAGTAAATAAGATCTTAAGGATCACCAATGTCTAACATAGGTGACTTAAGATATATACAAGTTACTATCAATATAAAATTAACTTTAAAAGTCACTACTAAAAAAAAAATAAGGTTGTATAAATCTTAATATTAATCTTTTTAATAGATTCTTTCTAAACTAGCAACCTAATCACATCCTATAATCAATAAAAGTCCATTGATATGGCTCTCATTTAGCAATGTAGTAAATTATACATTAAATATACATGTACAATTTTTTCACATAATAGCCAAACCACAACACGACACCAATGGCTACAAGGATTCCTTAATCATCCACCTCGTGAATGACAACTAAAGTATATTGCAGAGACTATGCGTCAAATCTTTGATTTTTTATGTTTATGAGTATACATCTCAAATGGCTTCTCTGATACCTCGAAGCTAGAGAAAGAGGTGATGTCAAGGAAATACTTATCAAAATCTTCTAGAACATTCTAGAAGGTTCTTAAAACTCTCTAGAATCTTTCAGAGCCTTCTAACATCTTCTTAATTGGTAGAAGTTGCTTGAGAAGCTTCTTAGTTGGTGGAAGTTACTTGAAAAGCTTCCTAATTGGTGGAAGCTACTTGAGAAGCTTCCTAGTTGGTGGAAGTTGCTTGAAAAGCTCTTTAGTTGGTGGAAGCTGCTTGAAAAGCTTCCTAGATAGGAGTATAAATTGGAATCGAGGCTGAAGAGTTCTTCAATCTTAACAACACATCTCTTGGAGCTTTAGCTCACCTCTCTAGTGTTGTTTTTGTACTCACCTAATTAATCTAGTTCTTGCCATTTCTTCTTAAACTTCTTGTTTAGATTTTCAGTCTATATTTTGCATCCATGATACTATTCTCTCTAGATTAGCAATAAGATTTGAACTATAATCAATTATTCTTGGATAACCATCCATTGTTTCATTCTAGATTGGTAATTGATAAATTCCTTGAGATGGAATCATTGTGGCTCCGGTGGTTAAGAATTAGTCATAATGATAGTCTTTCCATATCTTAACTCGGTCAAGTGAAAAAACAACAATGGCCGGTTGGACCTCTTTCACAAACATCTTTAATTCTAATAGATATAGTCCGTTAATAAATATTGATAAAACAAACAACTTTGACATTTGGTCATTTGGCCATTTATAAAGGATATCTATTACTCGGCCATAATATGACTACATCGCTTCTCTTGGTATCATTCTACTATTCATTAACCTTTCCCTAAGACATTCTTCAAACCTAATTGGTCAAAAATGGATTAAAAATATATTTTTTAATACCTTCCAATTAAAAAATTGATCCACGAGTTGGCAAGTATACCATTCAAACACCGTATCTTTCAAGGTCGTTGGCAACCATCTCAATCAAATATCTTCAATTTTACCATTGTTGGCTATGCATATAGTCAAAAATTGAGACAAATGTTGTTTTGTGTCTACTCCTCTAAAAGTAGGTAATAGAGCTACGCTAGTTGTGCAATCGCCTACCGTATCCATTTGGACCGCAATTGGAACTATTGGATCCTCCACCGCCATTGGAGATGACAATGTTCTATTCATTTCTTTATTAAAATAAACACTGCCTTCCTTAATTGTCTTTTTTGAACTTTCAAGCCTCCATAATTTGTTATTATTATCTACAAATAATTTTATTGGTTGAAGTTGAGGTGAAAACAATGGATTTAAAAACATACTAAATTGTCCCTTAATGGCAAGTAATTTATGCCATTCTGAAGAACCAGTCTTATTAAAATTAACTATATCCATTAATAGAAAAGTATCCAATAGAATATCCAATTCTTCTATGCTATATTTTCTTTTCATTAACGGGTTCAAGAGATAAACTAAACTATTGATTGAATTATCCGCAAGTGCTCTTCACAATTTTTTTAAAGATATATATATATCTAAAATATTAAAGGTCTGTTAGGTTCTGGATATGCTTGGATGTACTGACAAACATGCAACCATGGTTTAATCCAACTGTGTCAATGCTTCTTTTTTAGATTTCGTTCTTGTTTGTCTCACAATAAATTTCTTACTTGTGCTCTCTCATCTCTTCTTTTCAAGTGGCTTGTTTTCTTCAATGCGATGTTCTCATTCTTATTAATCATAATCTTTTATCATATTTTAAACTTGCTTTCTGTATCCAATCTAATTATATATATTTAGCTTTACTTTTGAACTAGCACCTATTTGAATACATTTTTATACATCAAGCAAAAAATATATAAAAAGTAAAAAATATATAAATCCACTCATTTGGCAGTTGATTCCTAACACTCAAAACTATTATCAATCCCTGACAATGGTGCTAGAAAATTTAATTGTTGTTTTACTTATTCTTCCAATACTACCTAATATAAACCTGTAAAAGAGGGCTTTGAATACGTAAAAAGACTAAACGCAAGAGATACAATTGTAAGGATCACACAATTAACCGCTTTTGATTGGCAGAGTTTAATGAACATATAAATGCTTGTCAAGGACAATAACTGGATGAAGTCAAATAAACAAGTAAAACCTCTCTCAAAGAAATAAATATAAAGAAGTATATATATTAAAAAAAAACTGGAATGGCTAATGCCAAAAGACAAGAAAACTAGAGACCCTTGAACTAGACTGGAAACAAGAAAGGAGTTGACAAGAGTGAAGAAGGCTTCACTCTTGTCTCTATTTATACTATCTACCTAAGAGCTAAGTGGCGACGTTCTATAGGACCTCCAACACGTGTCCAATTTACAAGACACGTGTCCAAGTTGCAAGACACGTGTCGAACTTGCAGGACAAGTTTCCTATATGTTCGCCACGTATTTAGCTTGGTCTTCAAGCTACCAACATGTGCGACATGTGGCTAACTTATTGACCAAGTTTCTAATCCAAAAGTCTACTATGGACACTTATAAAGTCAAAGCAGCGTCTATGAAGTTTCTAGGAAGTTTCTCTAAAGATATTATGGAATTAACCTGCTTTTACCTTCTTTAATCTAGTTCTATCTGATCATATAAGTAACTATGTATCTGTCGGTGACATTATCTCCTCTTTAAAGGACGAGTTCCACGAGGAGCGGTGATTGCATATGTAGAAAGTCTAAGATGCGACGAATAGTATTTGCCACATATTCTGATCTTTGTTCTCTTCGAAGGTAATTGATGGGTCCTCTCAGCCATCGATAGTGTCCCATTCCAGGGCGAGAAGACCACCCTGTTATTTGATCATTGTTGTGACCTTCATAACTTCCTTCAAATGTCACATCTGGAACACCGTCAAGAGTTGTTCCTATCTCCAATAAAATCACCAAACATCGAGAATCTCTTCCAAGGTCGTGATACCAAACACGTTGTATCTCGCCATCTATTCGAGGAAGAACATGTCGTTCTTGAAGATCTTCATCTCGGTTGCGTCATCTTGAGGTTTGTGACAGTCGCAATGTCTCGTCCGATAGGTCAGCAAATGAAGGCTCTTGAATCAAATCCGCTGGCTCTTGATTCTCCATCTCCTTAGCGTCACAAAATACAAAGAAGCTACAAACAAGGATAGAAAGTAAAATGTTATCTTGCCTACATCTTGTTTCTTTTATAGGGAAAGTCTTCATCTTGGCTTCAATGGATGTTGTTGATGAAAGGTCTCCACCTTCCTTGCTGCATTCGCCAGATTTTTTGCTGGTTTCCATGTGCGCTCACTAATATCGTATCCGTGCCAGTGAACAAGATATTCCAACCTATTTTGGCGCCGCCTTAAATCTAAGACTTCTTCCACTTCAAATTTGTCATTATTCTTCACTTCTATAGGAGGAGGTGGCACTTGTCTTCTTCTTGGTATGTTCACTGTCTTATATGGTTCAAGAAGAGACACGTGGAATACAGGGTGGATCTTCATAGACTCTTGTCACCAACGTTGAGTTGTGGTTGTTCCTTCCGATACGTATCAGCGTTTATCTTTTGTCGTTCTTGAGCTTCCTTTAATTGTGCCTTCATTGTTGTATGTAGTTATGACAAATGATTTACCAAGTCTTTCGCCGCAGGATTGTCAACTTTTGAATAGTCAAAAGTATCAAGTCGTGGATGGTAACCATAATTGGCAAAAAAAGGTGTTTGTTGTATAGAAGAATGTACCGTATTATTATAAGCAAACTCTGCCAATGGTAAAAGAGTTGTCCAATCATCTTGTTGGTAGTTGATGGTACATCTCAAATACTGTTCCAAGACTTGATTTACGCGCTCCGTTTGTCCATCAGTTTGAAGATGGAAAGCTGAAGATAGCTTTATATCCACCTTTAAAATCTTGAAAAGCATTTTCCAAAATCTCGATACAAATTGAGTTCTCCTATCCGATATAATATCCTTAGATAATCCATGATAGCGGTAGATATTGTCAAGGAAAAGCTTAGCTGTTTCTTTGCCTGTGATAGATTTTTTACATGGTATAAAATGTGCCATCTTAGTGAAACGATCTACTATCACGAATATAGAGTCATAAGAACCTGAGTTTGGAAGATCCGTGATAAAATCCATAGACACAGAAGACCATGGTTGTTTTGGAATGGGTAATGGCTGAAGAAGTCCGTAGGGTCGGTGGCGAGGAGTTTTTGATCTTGAACAAACATCACATGTTTTTACAAAATCTTTGACTCCCTTCCACATTTGAGGCCACCAAAAATCTCTAGATATCAACTCTAGAGTCTTATTGTACCCAAAATGTTGAATCGTGCTTCACCTTCTGGAACATATAAGCGCCCTTCGAAATAGAGTAGATTTTTTTTGAACTCAAACTTCGAAATATCATGAGACTTAGAAGAATTATTCTTAATTTCATGAATAAGGGGATTTGAGGACATACTTAACTGGACTTGCTTGAGAAAAGTTGAATCAATAGTTAATGTTGATTTTGTTGCCCGAAGATAAAATTGCTCCGGCTTCAAGAGAGTCGTTCTTTGTTGATCAAAAGCTGCATCTCCTTCTTTTGGTGCAAGATAAGAACGTCTAGAAAGTGCATCGGACAGACCTTGTTGTTTTCCTGGCCGATATGTAATAATGAACTCGAATCTTGATAGAGACATGCTCCAACGAGCCTGACGACGATTCAACACGCGTGTTGACATGAAATACTCGAGGTTCTTGTGATCCGTATATACGGTGACTGGACTAGAAGCGCCTTCTAGATAATGACGCCATTCTTGAAAAGAATCCACAATTGCGAGAAGTTCTTTATCGTGGATTTCGTAGTTGATCTCTGCTGTCAAAAATTTCCTGGAATGGAAAGCTACTGGATGGAGTTTGTCATCTGTTCCCATTTGTGACAATACTACGCCCAAAGCAAAGTCAGATGCGTCTGTTTCCATAAAGAATGCCTTGGAAAAATCAACGCGATACAAGATTGGTGCAGAAGTAAAAGCTATCTTCAAAGCTTCAAATGATGCTTCTGCTTCTTTATTCCACTCGAGCTTGTCCTTACAAGTCAAACGTGTAAGTGGGGCTGCAACTTGAGAGAAGTTCTTGATGAAGATTCGATAGTAATTGGCAAATCCTAAAAAACATTGTACATCCCTTACTGTTTTTGGAATCTTCCAATCCATGATTGTTTGGACTTTCTTAGGATCCATCATGAGGCCATCATTCGAGATGATATATCCTAAGAAGTCAACTTGAGTAGTGTGAAATACACACTTTTCCATCTTGGCATACAATCCTATTTCTCTGAGTTTTTGTAAGACATGACGAACATGTGTTTCGTGCTCTTCTACGTTCTTAGAGTAGATTAAAATGTCGTCTAGGTAGCACACAACAAAATCATCTAAGAATTCATGAAAAACATTGTTCATGAGATGTTGGAAAGGAGTTGGTGCATTTGTGAGTCCAAAAGGCATAACATTATATTTGAAATGTCCATACCTTGTTCGAAATGCAGTTTTCCATTCATCTCCTTCTTTAATATGAACCAAGTTGTATGCTCCTCGTAGATCTATTTTTGTATAGATCTTAGCTTGATTTAGTTGATCAAGAAGTCCAGAGATTAAAGGTAGTGGATACCTGTTCTTGATAGTGATCTTGTTAAGTCCCCGATAATCCACACACATTCGTAATGATCCATCTTTTTTCTTCACAAATAGAATTGGAGCTCCTGCAGGAGATTTGGAATGGCGTATGAAGTTCTTGGCCAGATTTTCTTCAATATACTCTTTGAGTTCTGCCAACTCATTTTGTGATAGACTGTAGATTGGTCCAAATGGAGGTTGAGATCCCTCCTTGAGATCAATTGAACAATCATATGAACGATGCTCCGGAAGGATATCGGCATTTTTCTTCTCAAAAACATCTTGATAATCTTGGTATTGGCTTGGAAAGCCACTTGAAGTGCTTTTACTATCAGAGACGGGTGTGGCATAAATAACAAAAGTTGATCCTCTTTTTGCTTCATGCATAAAAGCTTTTGCACCTATAAGTACGGGTTTTACTATACTAGACTTATAGCTTTTTACTTGGTCGATGGAAGTGTTAATAACATTTTGAGAAAAATGAAGTCTACGAGAATTCCAATCTATCTTAGGATTATATTTTTCTAACCATGATAGACCTAAAATAACTGGATTAGACGGAGATTTAATTATGTTAAAGGTTACGTAACTATTATGACCGTCTATTGTTACTTTTATAGGGTGGGTCTCATGAGTGACATCTCCAGAAGACAATGGATGACCATCTATGACTTCTACATGTACAGGTTTAGTTTTTTGTACTAGAGGTATTTTACGACTTCTAACAAATTGTTCATCTAAAAAACATGCTGAGGCTCCTGAATCTAATAAAGCAGAGGCTTTGTGGTTTTTAGGTCCTAAATATAGTTCTATTATAAAACAAGGAGAGGGTTCTGAAGAGAGGATAGGACCTTCTTTAGGAATTGTACAAGATTCCAGCTGCACGGTCCCTATTGTAGCTGGACAAATTTGTTTTTCGACATGTTGTCTCCTTTGATCGCCGTACCCCTCATTTTATAGTTGCGTCGTTTCTTTGGGCAATGTTGAGAAGTGTGCTTAGATTCTCCATAATATAAGCATAATCCTCCCTGGCGACGACGAATCTTTTCTTGCTCAGTAAGAGGTTTGAAATGTACTGCGTCAATTTGCATGTCTTCTACTTTCGAATGTACATTTGGTGAAGATGTTGCCATTGAGTAATAACATTGAGTTTTCCTTGTACGATTCTCGGATTGAAACTCAAAAAGTCGATTGTCACACTTTACAGCAAAATCGATTGCTTGACTCAATGTTTGAGGATCAGATAAATTGAGCATCAATTTCTTTACTTCATATTGCAATCTATAAAGAAATTGACTGATGAGTGCAGCATCATCCCACTTGATATCGATTGCAAGTTGTCAAAATTGTGAAGCATACACTGTTACAGAGCGGTTTCTTTGTCGTAAAATTCGGATCTTGTTTGTTGCAACACGAGCTGCATCGTATTCACCATACATAGATCGAAACTCTACCAAAAAAGCTTCCAAATTGTCCAGTATGGGATTTCGTTGTTCAAAAAAAGACGAAAACCATGATAATGCAGAACCAGAAAGTAGAGTTCCAATAAACCTGACTTGTGATCCTGGAGTTGGATAGCTTTGCGGTTGAAGTTTGATTGCCAATTGTATTTGATTGATGAACCCTCGAAACTTTGATCTCGTACCATCAAATTTCTCGGGTAAGGCAATTCTTGGTTCTCTGGCGCTTACAGGGTGTTCTACAATTGGAGAAGGAATGTGATTTGATGCAGGTGTTGAAGCAGCTCCAATCATCTCTACATCTCCACTTTCTGCTATTCTTGTTCTTCCTTGTGGTGGTAGATTGAGTTGATGCATTGCAAGCATTAACTCCCTTAATTGTTCTTGCATTTGTGCCATTGCAGTCTTCATTTCGATAAGCTCTGCTATAATAACACTAAGAAGAAAAGAACTATGTGATATTGCTCAAGGCAAAAGAAAAAGAAAGACTTGATAACAAAGAAAATGCTAAGAACAATATCAATTTAGAAGTGGGTAATCCGCAACTTCTAACACGCTTATGTCTTGTCAAGAGAAAGAGGTAATCCACTCTCACTCAAGAAAAGACAAAGCTCTGATATTGTAAGTGTACTCTTGTCAATCTGTCAAGGACAATAACTGGATGAAGTCAAATAAACAAGTGAGACCTCTCTCAAAGAAATAAATATAAAGAAGTATATATATTAAAAAGAAACTGGAATGGCTAATGCCAAAAGACAAGAAAATTAGAGACCCTTGAACTAGACTGGAAACAAGAAAGGAGTTGACAAGAGTGAAGAAGGCTTCACTCTTGTCTCTATTTATACTATCTACCTAAGAGCTAAGTGGCGACGTTCTATAGGACCTCCAACACGTGTCCAATTTACAAGACACGTGTCCAAGTTGCAAGACACGTGTCGAACTTGCAGGGCAAGTTTCCTATATGTTCGCCACGTATTTAGCTTGGTCTTCAAGCTACCAACATGTGCGACATGTGGCTAACTTATTGACCAAGTTTCTAATCCAAAAATCTACTATGGACACTTATAAAGTCAAAGCAGCGTCTATGAAGTTTCTAGGAAGTTTTTCTAAAGATATTATGGAATTAATCTGCTTTTACCTTCTTTAATCTAGTTCTATCTAATCATGTAAGTAACTATGTATATGTCCATGACAATGCTCTAAAATAACCCCGTTCTCTTCATCTTCCTACTACTATGCAATCAAGAATAAATTTTTCTAACACTATCTCCCATAAATCTCTTATTATATTCTCTTTACTTCTTCTAATTTTATAATAACGACAGGCAATATTGCATTGTCTTAACAAATTGCATACAATTGCTGCACATTCCAATCATTAAAAATAACTTCTCACTAAGAATCCATTCTGAGACTAATCGTCTCTCTAATATTTTCTTTCACTGTTCAACTCTCATAGCCAATACAGTACAAGATTCTCATTTACAATCAAACTACATTGATAATTTCAACCTTCAGCATCCAATCTGCCAAACTAAACTCAATCATCAAACAACTTCAATTTCTTGTTCATCCACATATAAATTGAATATATTATTTCATTACTATACTTTTCAATTTACATAATGTATTCAATTGGAATCTATTCCAAACTCTCTACTATAAACTTGTCACAAAAGAAAACAAAAGAAAGAAGTAGCACCAAGCTTATCCAAATTCTTGATTCTCACAGTCGGGCCTTGATTTCTTCTTCCATATTCTCTTTATAATAAAAATCCACATATCAATCGTCATCTCTCTTGTCCTAATCACTTTTTCAACTAATTTCTTTATTTTTTCATCTATATTAGAAAGCCAATGGATTAATCATCCAATTTATCAATATTAAATCTTTATTCTATCAATAAAATTATCTATTTATTCTATACATGTTAACTATTTAAAATTAGATATATAGATTGATGCAAAGCGCGTCCCTTGATGTAATGCTCGGATCTTAGCTGTTGCTCACTGAGCCTTGTTATGTTTTCCAAATGCTTCCGCAAATGCTTCCGCAAATGCTTCCATAAAAAAATCAAAGTTGCTTAAAATTAGTGATTTTTTTCAAACAAGGGAGCAAACCATGATAGTGCTTGTCTTGTAAGCAAGGTGCCAACCAATCCAACCCGTGATTCTTTTGTCAAATAAGTATCAAGTTGTAGAACTATTATCAATTGAATTTGATTGATAAACCCTTGGAACTTTGAACACCTATCATCATATTTTTCCAAAAGACTAACTTGAGGCTCCTTACGTTGTCAAATAGGTGGATTATTTTGCCTTAGTATAGGTAATATTGTATCCTCAAGCACAAAAGTTGGAGGTGGATGCAGTCTAGATTGTGATACTCCAATTGTTGCATCGTTACAAAGTTTTGCAACAACTCCTTCAATCTCCATAGTCCTAGCAGATAAAGTAGTAAGAGCACTTATAATGGCATCTAGCTTGGACTCAAAAGATTCAATCAGACTTATGTCTTAACCTCCAACCATTCTAAGAGAAAGAAGAAATGAATCTATAAGAAGGCAATATCAGTTTAGAGGAGGATAATCCGCAACCTCTAAAATGCTTTAAGACCATCAAGACGATGGGTGATTCATTCTCTCACAAGAAGGAAAAAGCTCCAATATTATAATGAAGAAAAGATCAGTTTAGAGGAAGATAATCCGTAACCTCTAAAGCATTAATATACCTTCAAATAGATGGATAATCCACTCTCAAACAAAAAAGGATCCAACTCTTATATCGAATATGAGGTCAGTCTCAACAAACTATCAAGGACACAAGAATAAAGATTAAGAGACTTGAAACAGAGACAAGATTTTTAAAAGAAACCAACAAGAATTTGAATTAAATAAATGAATACACAAACAACAGCAAGAAAGATGAGTTAAAACTCAAAGAGATGCGTTGTTGAGATTGAAGAACTCTTCAGCCTCCACCCCTATATATACTCATATCTAGGATGCTTCTTGAGTGACTTCAATCAAACTAAGAAGCTTCTCGAGCAACTTCTACCAATTGAGAAGCTTCTTCAGCTCCTTCTACTAACTAGGAAACTTTTCAAACGACTTTCACCAATGAAAATGCTTCTAGAATGTTCTAGAAGATTTTGAGAACTTCTAAAGTGTATGTTCCTAATAGATTATTGCCTATAAGACTCACTAAGACTCCAATTTTATGACTATTCTCTAATAAAATTCTTATAACTTATAAAATCTTCTAAATACTAATGAATATTTAAATGATCAAAAAGAAGATCTAATCTTAATATTTTGATATTTAAATAACTTAAAAACTATCATTTTAATTAATCTACCAATTAAGATTCATTCGTGGAATTTATATTCTTGAATTTAACAAAAAAAATGTTTGTAATTTCAAAAAATCAAAATATTACGATATAATAAAATAATAAGAAGGTTGAACAAAAAAGAAAGAACCTTGATAAATTTAAAATGTTCAAATATCTACCTACTATAGTATATTCTTATCATATTTGGATATTCTTATTTTTTTAGATGATTGTATTTTTAATCTTTATTACATTCTTTTCTTCTATTATAAAAGGTTTGAAACATACTACATCAATTTGCATATCTTCTACTCTCAAATAAAAATTTGAAGTGTACATTGAAGCAATTTCAAGCAAGTTGTTGGCATATTGTTTCAATGATGTGTATGATTATTGATCTTGATAATGACAAAATAATTGGTTATCATACTTAATAGCTTAGCTAATAGCTTCATTAAGTCTTTAATAGACAAAGTAGAGAGAGAAGTAAGTCTTTTATATTATCTTTCAAATTCCAATACAGTTAGCTTATTAAAACTTATTTGTCCTAATTGGAATTACAAAATAATTTCCTAAAATGAAATGTGTAAATTAATACAAAATGTGCCTCTTGTAGCAAGTAAATTTTGGTTGATGTCCAACAAGTTTTGTTATATTTTTCAATTACTTGTACTAATACCTCCAAGAAAGTTTTAAAATTATTTAAATTTGAAGATGTTTTTCTTGAATAATAGAACAAATTAAGATACAATTTGTCTAATAAATAAATTTTCAATCAAATCAATTCATAATTCCTTCTTTGAGTAGCATTCAAATTATAAAAAAATCACTAATTGAATTTGATTAACAAACCTTTGAAACTTTAAATGTATAGCATTAAATTTTTTTAGAAGGCTAATTTGAGGCTTTTTATATTATTAAATAAATAAATTTCCTTGTTGGAACGTAAGTGCTATCATGTCTCTAATTATAAAAATAGAAGCTAAAGGTAATAATACATATTGAGTAAGTATAGGCTTCACATCATGCTAAAATTTTGAAAAGTATCTTCTAACTTCTATGGTTCTAATTGATAAAGCATTTAGAATATTTATGATAGAATCTAATTTGAATTCAAAAAAATTAACCATATTAATGTCTTTCCTACAATCATTCTCAAGAATTAAAATATATATATACATATATATATATATATTAAAAAATTATAATAAAAAATATTAATTTGGAGGAGAATAATTAATAACTTTTAAAAATCTTAAAATACCTTCAAACAAAAGGATACTTTATTTTTTAACAAAAAAGATCAAGTTCAAATATTGAAATAAGGACAATTTCATTAAACCATCATAAATTTTGAAATGTAAAATAAAAATCTAAATAAAAAGTTCTAAGAAAGAACTAGCAAGAACTAGATTAAATTAATGAGTATAAGAATAATACTAAGAGAAGTGAATTTAAGCTCCAAGAAATGTATTGTCAAGATTAAACATTTCTTTAGCTTCAAATCTTGTATATACTTCTAGTCTAAAAACTTCTCAAGTAACTTCCATTAACTAAGAGGTTTCTAAAAGGTTTTGGAAGGATGTAGAAGATTTTGGAAACTTTTGAAGAATTCTAAGAAGCTTCTAGAATGTTCTAGAAGGTTTGAAGGTCTTTCATAGAATATGTTCCTAATATTAGTAGATAGATATGATTAGAAAAAGCTTGGAAAGCTTCCAAAATAATTAGAAGTAGCTTACAAAGCGTCTTAATTGGTGGAAGCTACTCAAAAAGCTTCCTAAATGGTAAAAATTGTTCTAGAAGTTTTCTAATTGATGGAAGTTATTTGAAATGCTTCCTATCTAAGCACATATATAAGAATTAAAGCTGAAAGATTTTCCAATCTTGACAATACATCTCTTGGAGCTCTAATTCATTTTTCTAGATATTGTTCTTGTATTCATCAAATTTAACTTAGTACTTGTCACTTTACTTTTTGAACTTATTATTTTGAAATTTTCAATCATTAATTTTAACTTTAATAAATTATTTGGTGATTTTTAAGTATAAAGGAATCCATTGTCCAAGGAGTTTAAGAATACAAATTTGAAAAAGTCATATTTTAATACTTATTCAATATACTTTTATAAATTATATTTTTAAAAAACCATCATAAAATCTAATTTTATAGAAGATTTAAATCTTGAATTTTAAAATTTCAATGATGAGTTATTTAGTAGAAAGAAATATATTGCCTAAATACTTCAATTGACTTTATTTTTTTAAAATCACTTTCCTACCATTCATCTTTGGATCACAAACTTTAAAAAGGTTGAAATGTATCAAAATTAACTATTCCCAGATCATTCATTCTCAGATTGCAGAGACTAACGACGCAGAGATAAAACACGTCGGAATGGCACACTAGCTAAGAAAATACATTGTACATCCACAAAATACCAGGCTCTGGATTCAGATCCACGCAATACTTTTACTTTTTACGAAATTGCATCAAACGCCAAAAGTGAAAAAATATCCATTCATAAATACTAAACACACCAGCTTTGTGTACTAACTTATATTTGACAAACAATCACACAACAGCACTTACTAGGAGCGGAAAATTTTCGCCGCACATTAGGGCAACTGCCTCCATGCAACACATCTAATCAAAAATTATAATACATGTCTCATGTGAGAGTGAATGTAGCATGTTGTAAGCATATTGGGAGGATTCCCGTGGTCTGGTAAATGTGTTCTACTCTTCTCATTCCACCCATCACAATCTGTTTCATAAAATGTGGACTTGGTAAGCACAACAATATTTGCACTCTATATGCCGAGCAGATTGGCATTCCGACTGGCAGGCAACGATAAGTCTCCCTCGTCGGAGTCGCTTGAAAAGGTGGTTACATCATACCAAACAAAGCTGCGTACGAGGATATCTTACGCCATCAAACGCTTTCCTCACCCGAACTCCCATCATATCTTGAAAAAGGTCCTCCAATCCCTCGCGCTCTTCCATCTGCGACATCCTATTGTTGCTCCGCCTCGCAAAGCCGAAATCAACAAGGCGGACAGAAGGCTGTGTACCCCGCACAACCATAATATTCCGTGCCTAAACATCCCCATGAAGTAACTTACACTTGTGGACAGCATCAAGCCCCTTAAGTGCCGCAGTGGCCACCTCCTCGGTCACTATTCCTGAGAACCGAAGGCAATACATTGAAACGTAGATAAGTGCCTACTCTGCCTGTTGATTGTAGAGCGCCACAGATAATGTTCCAGCACCATGATTAAGCTGCAAGAAGCCCTCGGGAAAGGAGGAAGACGACCACACTCCCCATTTGCTGGTTTCAAGAGCTTATTACTTACCAGGTCCGAGTGGACTGCCATCGATCAACTCTGTTGCTATGAAAACAATTAGGCCATTGGCTGTGGTTCCAAATCCTACTAATGGGGGCACGAATTCCCCCCAATACTTCTGTGGCTTTAGGTAGGCGTCCACCTCGTTCAGCAGAGCCTGTACAAAGCACGGCCAGAAGACGGTATATACAGAACAAGATCAGAAGCCGGTAAGGTGTCGCAAACTGCATGCATTTCAACACAAAAATGCCCCCATGTTGCGTCTAGCAAAGACTGCCTGCTACAAAAGCAATCGCTGGCGGGACCACTCCAGGTCAGCCCCGATTTAGACCAGGCAATAGTGAACTTTTAGACGGGCGCGTAACAATTCCACGACACGACTCCAGCTCACCTCTGCACGTTCCGAATTGCGGAGAGCCAACTTCACTGCAACACGACGACCATTCAAAGTGCCGCCAACCACGCAGCCGCTCCATCCCCCACTGCTGATGGGGCGGTCGTCCAGATGCAGGTCCGACGCAGGAATCTCCTGCAATTGGTTCTGTGTCGCGTTTAAGGATGCCCTTCGAGTCCTGTACATGCACTTGCCATCATTCCACCGTTTTTTCTCTTCTATGTATCCATGACAAAGAACATGTCAATGCTTGGGTAGCTGGCTAGACAGGATACCTAGCTGGAGACGTTCTGTAACCACCAATTTCGCGCTTATTTGGTTTGTAGGCCCTATCCTTGTCTTCATCATCTTTAGAGCCGGTACTGGGACTGGCGCAAGGGGAAACCTCCCAGCTCCAGGGACGCTCACCCTTCCTGGGTAAAACATCAAACTTGCCGCGGGCATCAACAGCAGAATTGACCAAATAAGCAATTGCGGCAGGTACAGGCGGTTTCCGGTCATCCAACTTGAAACCTGTTGAAATATAGAGGCAGCCACCATGATCCCTTTTGCAGAGATACCAGTTCTGGATATCGGTGAGAACGCCATACCCAACCTTCACCCTGCAACTCGAGGGAAAAGAACGTAGAATGAGGACCACCTCACACTACTCATCAGCTTCTCATCTGAAGACCATTTCAATTTAAGACACATCCCTGTGAGTACCAGGATTTGAAATAGCTGAGCACTTCGAACTCCAGGAACATCTGCTTCCTAAATACCTTGCGAGTAAACCTCACAACTTCAGTACTAAAAAGCAGAAATCCACCGGAATCCAACAGTGAGGGGGAAAACGGGGTGCCGGTCGGGGCCTTTTGTTTCCTGAACGTAAACCATGGGATGCGCGAAAAATTACACGAAAAGCATGATGGAACAACAAAGGAGTTTGGACAGAAGCAAAGACTAGCTAAACCTCCCTGATGAATAAAACCAGGTTAGAGCACCAAAAAGCTGCCCAGGCAAAACGAAGTTTTGTCAAACAGGACTGCCCTTTTGCTGGAATATTATGACTAAAGGCAGAAGCAGACTTGGCGACACTGAGCTCTAAGCTGAGCTAGCCCCACCCGAATACTCCCGAGGTAGACAAGGGTTAATGAACTGCTTACAAAACCAGGTATTCATACACCTGAAGAATGCAATTGAGAATACTCCTGGCATGTCCTTTCGAGATGTTAGTATGGCACCAGCAGTTGGGGTCGATTCCTGAGGAAATGCAGCCTCCATATCAGCAGGCTTGACAACTGAGCATCCTTGACAAATCGTGAAGACGGGAATCAACCAAAAATCAAATGAGATCTGGCCGTACTGAACCTGTCTGACATGAGCATCTTGCCCACAGTTTGTAGATAGGCACGGGACATCCCAGGCCTCCATTCTTGAGCTCAAGAACAGCAACGGCCTCACTGTTGGATCGAATTAACACATCCACACGAGGAGGTCTGGCATAAAAGAAACATTTTTGGACGTCTCTGCCCGCGGCCTTTGATCCGTCTGTGTTCGTCGACTCTCCTCCATCTGTTGAAGATTCTGGTGGCACTTCAAGGTTCACTTCCCCGGCGTATGTTACTGAGGAATCTGGTCGCTTCTTACTAACGAATTCGCAGGTGCTGTTCACGACAAAATTAGCGATGGCTACCAAATTTTGCCGTCCCCTTGTGAATACAGAGCGGTCCACTTTCTGATATATACGCTTCAACTTATCCGCCTTGTTCAGACAGTCTTCGATGTCTTTCACCACATCCCAATACTCCACTCTCGCAGGCGTGTACATCCGCTCCTTCTGCGTGGCGCCTGGAGGCTTGAAGTTCCCTGAGTCCCACGACGGCAAGTCCTGACGTAGCCAATCAAACTCTGTGCATTTATCTGCACATGCAATCCAGTAATTCAAATAAAAAACCAATGGTTAAACTAAACAGCCAGTGGCCTCGCACTTGCAAGAGTAGCGCTTCTGCCGCTTCTCAAGATAAATTGCACCCTTCAGAACATACGATGAGAGATAATAGAGGTTTCTAAGTTTGGAAAAATCGGAAACCTAAAATTAGTCAGCACCAAAGTTGACAAAGAATGAAACAAAGATGACAGGAAACACTACCTGCTATTCAAAACCCGACACACTGATTGATGATAATGCGTACACATGGCAGGGCAAAGTGGAGCAAACCAAGTGCCAAGAATAGAGCACTATCTGACACCCTGATGGGTGAACGCAGGGAAGAAACTTACACCAGACCTGCTTATTCTACCTATGAAGGCCAGAAGCTCTAAACCCTCTACCAATTTCGATAACGAAACCAATTGATCAGTCCACCACAAAAGCATGTTCTCACAAGCATACCCTGAGCAACAAATAGGCATACAAGAGCACAAAAGAATCATCTGACAGATCCTGGATCCAGATTCTAAGATTACATACCTGCCGATACCAGTCCTGCTTGCACAGACCGGAGACTGCTTATCTCTTGCCGTACGCTGATTATTTCTTGCCGTAGGCTGACTGTATGTTGATCGTGGCTACTTATTTCTTGCCGAGACAAGAGCGAAGGAAGAAGAGATAAGAGCGAAGGAAGAAGAGATAAGAGCGAAGGAAGAGGAGATAAGGGAGCTCAGAGCGGAGATAAGAGCGGTGGAAACGGAGATTGCTACTGCTTCGGGAAAAAAAGTGAGAAAGCCTCTTGAAGCGAAGCTGCAGTTCCTTCGCTCTGATCTCCTCTTCCTTCGCTCTTATCTCCTGTTCCGTCGCTCGTATCTGGTCTTGCACCGCATCCTCTAGCTCTTCCCCCTCACTCTTTCGCCGATGACCTTGGTCAGTCTGAAGCAGGGGAACCCAACAGTCTATGCTGCTCAATACCTCAGCAAAAATACTGCTGAAAACCCAAGCTTAAACCACAACGGAACCCCGATCCGAAACCCGCATTAGAATCTAAATTGTGCATACCTAATGAAGTCCAAACATTTCAAGAACTCACCTCATCAGGAGCCATCGCCTCCATAACTTGAAACCGCTGAAAAGGTGGAAAATGAGGGCGTGCTAACTCCTGCAGAAAAATGCCGGAAAAGAACAGAGGGAGCGCAACCCCCGGGAAGGGGAAGGGAGAGAGAAGCCACCAAAACAAAGAAATGAGAAAAAGGATGTGGCACCGAAAGGAGGACAGGAAGAGGGGTGGAAGCAGGCAGACGAGAGGAAGAGGGCAGAGAGAAGGGCGCAATGAGGATGGAGAGACGGCCTCGCAGAGAGAGACGGCCTCGCACAGCAGAGACAGGCAAATCATAGAACCCTGGTTCTGCACACAACCCCGGGCCCTGAACACTAACTCGGACGCATTT